>CAUYON010000520.1:0-22136 GCA_963573935.1 Arctocebus calabarensis
TTCTTAGCAAAGTATCTCAAGAATGGAAGAAAAAGTATCCAAGGTACTCAGCCCTACTATGAAGCTAATCTATAGCTTTCATATGAAGGCTAAAACCCAGTTATAGCACAAGAAATGGGGAAAGGGGCAAGGGAGGGGAGGGGGAGGTTTGGCAGAGGGAGGGTGATTGGTGGGATCACACTTACGGTGCATCTTAGAAGGGTACAAGTGAAAATTATTAAATGCAGAATATAGTGATTAAAAGGTCATGAAGGCTATGTTAAATAGTTCAATGAAAATATTTCAGATTGTATATGAAGTCAGCACATTGTATATTGCTATACTATATAATATCCCCATGATTGCACCAATGTACACAATTATGATTTAATAAAAAAAATTTTTAAAAAGAATGAGTTATAAAGTATTCAAATTGCCACTATGTTTTTAAAAACATCTTTGCCCTTTAGAATTCCATGTAATGCAGGTCAGTCACTTTCTAAGCTAGAGATCTCTATTGATTATTTGGAAAGTGTTTGAAGTGTTTGAATTTATAAATTAGTATTCAAATATAAAACATCATATTATACAAGCAGGTAGTACTGTTGTATAATATGTAGTACTTAATTATTGATGGTCGGGAATTCTGAAAAGTGGGAAATGGATTATTAATGATCTAAAGAAGTGTTATTTCCAGAATTTTTCTAAGGGTAAATGCTTTCCATCTTCCTAACTAATAAAAGAATATCAAAGGGCAAAAGGAAAGCATAGCCTTAGCTGAGCTATCTAAAAAGGCAAAAGCCAATATTCTGCCACCAAAAAAATTAAAAACAGAAAAATTCTGTTAATTTCCTAATAATACAAAATATTCGGGAGGGCCCTAGAATGTGCCACTGACAGTCATTGTATACTAAGATAAACTGATTATGTCTCTAGTAAAGTAGGCCAGACCAGTAGAGTAATCCAAGATTATAACTGGAAAAAATTCCTTCAAAAATGTATATAGCTGGTGGAGCATGGTGGGTCGCGCCTGTAATCCCAGCACTCTGGGATACTGAGGCGGGAGAATAGCCTAAGCTCAGAAGTTTGAGACCAGCTTGAGCAAGAGTGAGACCCCATCTCTAAAAAATAGCTAGAACAAAAATAGCTGGGCATTGTGACCGGCACCTGTATGTAGTCCCAGCTACCCAGGAGGCTTTAAGCAAAAGAGGTTGAGGTTGTTGTGAGCAATGATACCACAGCACTCTACCGACGGTGACAAAACAGTACTCTCTCGCGAAATAAATAAATAAATGTAAAAATATACATTACTTATACTTTTTACAGTCTTTTTATGTACATATACTTTTAAACAGGAATTCTCACACATAAATACTTTGGTGGTAAGTAGTCACACTCTGCAACTGAAAAAATAAGCCTCATATCGGTCCCAGTGGTGGCCCAAACCCTGGAGTGACAAGCGTGCCTTCGAGTCTAATAGGATAATCAGAATTACATGGGAACTGATTCTAGAGGACAATTTTTTTTTTGCGCTCAACCCAGACCTATTGAATCAGAAAATTGTGAAAACTCGTAGTCTGTGTTTTTCCAGATGATTCAACTTAGGCCAAAATATAAGAACTATGGTCTAAACTTGTAGTTAGTGGATCGTAAAGTCTTGGTTTCAGAGCTTTGAATCCTATCTTGGCTTCACATCCCGTTAGTTTGTTCTTCATGTTATAAATGAATATTTTATTGATGACATTAATAATATCCTTGGAAATAATGATAAACCTGTCAAACTCTCTTCTATCAACATCTACTTTCTTAGCTAAAGTCTGTCTTGGGTGGCTTTATGCTTACCGTGATGCATATAAAGAGATTTGATTTACAATGGAGAGTTCTCATCTCTCTCTTTTTTGCCTAATTCTACCAATAAATCATTTCCATGCATTCATTTGCGTGGTGTCCTCTAACTCTCTCCAGCTCTGGCATTCATTTCTTTTGCTTTCATTTTCTTTCTTTCTCTCTGGCCTCTTTATATTAATCGTGATCATTGCCTACACCTGTGCTACCCACTTATCTTATTGAATGAATTTTAATACCAAGTTGTTTGGACAGGATTTGAAACTGCAAAGGAGATTTATAGTTCAGGAGCATCATCTGGAAAAGGCCCTAATTTATTTTCACAGTTAGGCAAAATTTAGATCTCTTGTGTCTGTAAAACCTCCAGGAAGCAACAGTAATTATATTTCAAGCCAGTACCATGAAAGATTTGAGCCAGGCTTGAGGCTTCAGGTGCCCTTTTCCTCGCCTTTCCCCCCAGAAAAATGTTTGAATATTTTGTTCTCTAAGACAAAGGAAAAGAAATTAAATTAGGACATCATAAACATAAACAAAATCAAAATGTCCTTCTACATCAATAAGCTGTGTCCATGGTGAGGAAAATTTGACTAAGTGACTCTTTCCATCTGTCTAAATAAAGTAGACCCTTTGTTGCCCTCTAATGTAGGTAAACAGTGTGTTCATTTGGGAGAATTACTAAGCCCCAGAAAATATAACTATGGTCTTTTCTTGCTCCTTCCAAAGATGGTACAGTGAACAGACATGTAGCTAAAGAACAGAAATGTGCTCTAACCAGACTAGCTGATCAGTTAGGCTGTCGTTGCACACTGTGACACCATATAAACTCTACCCACTTTAGTCACGTTGACCTTTATGCCACATACAGCCATACATGTCAGAAAAAGGACATAGGAATGAGAGTCAGAGGGCCAGGCGCAGTGGCTCATACCCATAATCCTAGCACTCTGGAAGGCCAAGATGAGTGGATTGCTTGAGCTCAGGAGTTTGAGACCAGCCTGAACAAGATTCAACTCTACTAAAAATAGAAAAATGAGCTGGGTGTAGTAATGCATGTCTGTAGTCCCAGCTACTCAGGAGGTTGAGACAAGAGGATCATTTGAGCCTAGGAGTTTGATTGCCATGAGCTTTGACGCCATGGCACTCTATTCAGGGCAACATAGTAAAACTCTCTGTCTCAAAAAACCAAAAATACAAAATCAAAATACCTATTGAGTTCAAGTCCTGGCTCTACCAGTCACTAGCCAGGGGACACTGCCTGAGACACTTCACAGATCTGAAATTTAGTTTGATTAGCTGTAAACTGGGAACATGATAGCATTATTTCCCCTCACACAATGAAATTTAAGGATAAAATGAGAATCAGTGGCTCCTTAATAGAATTAATTTTGACCTTCATGGCATTTACCAATCCTTGAAGACATTTTTGATAATCATAACTGGAGGGAGAGGAGGTTTAAGGATCCAGTGATAGAGACCAAGGATTCTGCTAAGCATCCTGCATGCACAGGATGGTCCTCCAAAGCAAAGAACCATCCAGCCAGAAATTGTCAGTAGATAGAAGGTTGAGGAAATCTGGATGAGACCATATATGTGAAAATGCTTTGAAAGTGAAAGGACAGTTATTCAACAAATATTTTCTATGTGTCAAGTACTGTCTTGGGAACCAGATGGTATATGCATTTTAAATCTACATGTACGGATGTGAGACACTAAGCTTCAATAAACTTCAGTCAACACAAAAGGACCCCTAATCTATTTCTTTGACTTTCTTTCTTTTTTTTTTTGATTTTTATTAAATCATAATTGTGTACATTAGTGCAATCATGGGGCACAATGTACTGACTTCATATACAATCTAAAATATTTTCATTGAACTGTTTAACGTAGCCTTCATGGCATTTTCTTAATCACTATATGTAGACATTGGTATTCTGCATTTAATAAATTTCACCTGTACCCTTCTAAGATGCACCGTAGGTGTGGCCCCACCAATTGCCCTCCCTCCACTTATCCTCCCCTCTCCCCTTCCCGCCCCACCCCTGCCCTTTTACCCAAATTCTTGTGCGATAATTTGGTTTTAGTGTTCATATGAAAGCTATAAATTAGCTTCATATTAGGGCTGTGTACATTGGATACTTTTTCTTCCATTCTTTAGATACTTTGCTAAGAAGAATTATTTCTTTTACTTTCCAATGTCTTGTTCAGTGTCTTCAATATAGCAACAAGTGCTCTACATATTTTGCTTGCTTACTTAACTGATTCAGTTAAAAAAAATTGCTAAAGTTCCCTGAAAACTGCCAAATTTTATTCTGTGTCAAAAGTACTTCTATGTGGTTGGGTGCAATGGCTCATGCCTACAATCCTAGCACTCTGAGACACCAAGGCAGGAGGGTCCCTTGAGCTCAGGGGTTCAAGACCAGCCTGAACAAGAGTGAGATCGTGTCTCTACTAAAAATAGAAAAAAAAATTATCCAAATGTTGTGGCAGGCACCCGTTGTCCCAACTACTCCGGAGGCTGAGGCAGGAGTATCATTCGAGCCCAGGAGTTTGAGGTTGCTGTGAGCAAGGCTGATGCTACAGCCCTCTAGCCTGAGCAGCAGAGTGAGACTCTGTCTCAAAAAAAGAAAAAAAAAAAAAAAGTACTTCTATGTCATAGTCATTCAAGAGCTAATAATCTGTTTTTTAATCTCTTCAACAGCACTTATGATAGTGATAGGAACATTATATATATACATATATAATGTATATATATATATATATAGTCAATACATATTCCAGAATAGATTGTATGAGGATATCAATAATTGTTCTGAATCAGAAAAAAAAACTGTTTGAGTAAAGTCTCAAAGTTCAGTCATCCTCATAATAATAACAACTTACACGGACAAAGTACTTAAAATATAACAGGCACTTCCACTTATCTTAGTTTATTTAATCTCCATAACCAGGTAATTACTCCCCTTTTATATGAAAGGAAACCAAGGCACATAAAGAGTAAGTAAATTTCCTAAAATCATAAGTCTCGTTAGTGACAGAATTTGAACCTCGAAAAGTCCAGCTCTAGAGTCCATGTGCTTTAACTACCTCACTATTTGTCATTGACGCCTTCAGGCAGCTAAATCCATTTTGTTTAGCAGAGTCACAGCTATGGAAGTCACAGGGCACTGGTAGAATTAATAGATCAGCTCAATTCAGGAAAATATTGAAATGAACTAGCACAAAGCCTCTTGAGAGTTACCAGCCTGACAAAGGTGCTGACACATTTGGGCCAAGCCATGGTGCCCCAGTGAAGTTGCAGCACTCCAAAACCCAGAGCCCTTTGGCTTTGATCAAACTGTTTAAATGGCCAAGTACATGACCTCGTTGTTGCCAAACATGTGCTCACTGCAGGTGACATTTCAGTAGCTTTGTGAAGGAGAAATTGCTGCTTTCACTCCGCTCCTATAAATTGTGCAAAATGGCCCATTACCTCTGGTCCCTGCAACAGGAAACTTCAAAGGCAAACTGAAAAGAGAAGGAGAACCACTCAAGTGAACGGCGAGCTGCCAGGGAGCAGACAGTCTAAACTGATGCTGTGCCGGATCAGGGAAGGACAGCCCGTCAGAGCCTCCAGAGCAGTCAGCAATAGCTTTGTCTGCATTCCTGTTTTTCCTCTTTCTCTTGCCAAATGTGACTGAATAGGAAGCAAATCCTCAACTCGGAAGGTTTTTTTTTTTTTCAGTTTTTGGCTGGGGCCTGGTTTGAACCCACCACCTTCAGCATATGGGGCCGGCGCCCTACTCCTTTGAGCTACAGGCGCTGCCTAGGAAGCTTTTCTTTTCTTTTTTTTTTTTTTTTTACAGAAACACCCACACTTCTCTTCTTTGGCCTCCCACCTCCCATTCCCAGAAGCTCTGCTGTATGACCAGAACTTTAAAAATAACAAAATCAAAAAGAATAGTGCCCTGGTAAGGAGACTCTGGACTTCACCAATCAGATATTTTGCCTGTTAAAATGATTTAAAGTCAGTTGTTTCATTCTGGGTATAAATTTCATTTAAAATCAAGTCTGTCTTTGAAAAAAGAAAACCTGCTGAGAGTATAGAAAAAACTCAGATTTATTCATGCGCGAGAATCCCATTTTAACAGTGTTTATGATATGGCTCGTTGACCAATCCTTCAAAACAGAGCTATGAACAACAACAACAAAAAAACCTTGCCACACATCACATAATCAGCCCATAAAACAGATGTTCATTTCCTCACACAATGTGAGTCTTTTTGAAAAACATCTCTCTATTTCATTTAACTCTAAAATTCTCAATGGTTGCACATTTTGTAGCATTAAAATAAAATTGCACTCAAAATGTTAGCAAAAATTGAAACCATATATGATAGTAACTCCTACAAATGTGGCAGAGACACAGCTTAGTTTTTCAAAGTCATTCTGAGATTAAATGAAAATTTCTCTGGGCCTGAAGTTCATAATCATAGGGAAGAAATTAATAAATGTGCACTGAGGTAACTTGAAATTTTGATTGCTTTTATGTAAACTAGCCTGTACATTTATCTACTTTAACCAGCACCTGGGGCAGCCATGCAAGAGTCATATGTCCTAGTTCAAAACTAAGGGGCCACAGATACAAGGATTGTGAATTAACTTCCTAACACTTATAACAATTACTTGGAGAAGTGTGACTTAAACTCTTGTCTCTTGAGTAATCTGCTTAGTTCCTGTCCTTAGGGATCAGCCATTCCTTGGTGCCCTGTGATAAGTTTTTCATCTGCCTGCTAAGAACAACAACATGAAGTGCAATGGTTTTATAAAAGTGAATTAAGTTTCTTTCACAAGATTATCTTTTGCTCTTCCTATCTTCTTTAAAATTAAGTAATGCTGATAAAATTATGGTTGCTGTTTATATTTCCAAGTGGTCTTTCTTTTATGTACAAAAGAGGGCATATCAATCTCAATGCCCTCTTTTGTACATAAACAAAACACAGCTCACACCAGTTTGAACTAAAATAGGAATTTATTGGCTGATGTGATCTAAAAAATCCATTGTCTTATTTTTAAATGAATCTACGATTCAATTGATGCTTTCAGGATAAACATCATCTCTCTTCATCTCCTGACTCTTTTGTTTTTAAGAAGACTTTATTCTCAGATTTGACATGGCCTCATATGATTCCGGGTTGTATCATCATTACTTCTAGTCATACTAATGGGGAGGAAAAAACCCAACAATTTATTTTCCTAATAGTTCCACGAAAGTCTCACTGAATGTAAGCAGGTCATACAACTAACATTGAGCCAGTCATTGCAAGCGGAGGATGCAATGATCTGATTTTCCATTCCTAAGACAAGAGAGAGAATCAAACACATGGGCAGCAAGAAATTGAAGGAGGAACAGATGCCTTAAGAAAATCAGGGTAGTGTTACCAGGCGGAATGTGAATAATGTTTTTTAAGTTAAGTAAAAACATTGGCTCTCTACAAGTACTGCTAAAATATTACATTGACAATGTAATATGTTTCCTAACTTTCTAAAACAAAAAGTTATAACTCCTTAAAATCCCAAAGACTCCCCAAATCCTTAAAAGCCCAACCACTCTACTAGGACACATGGTCTAACAATGAGACAACGTTCAAGCCTCCTAAGCAGTCACATAAGAATCTTCAGAAGTTTAAGAAGCTAAGGAAACAAGATCCTAAGCTACTACTCAGCTGCTTAGATTTCTCCAAATCCTACTTTTATCTTCACTAATAGTTAAACATGTCCATTAAACTGCCTCTCTCAGAATTTTGAAATACAAAGGTAACCCACGTACTAAAAACACTGTTGCCTATCAGCTACATTTTAGTGTATATCTATCAAAGATGGAAGAATAAAGGAGAATCGTTTAGCCATCATTCCAGCACTGCTTTTAAAGTCTATTATGCTTAAATTGAACAAAAAGACTCCAATTAGACATCGGGCACCTTTTGAAACTTACGTGTTCTTTGTATTTGGGAAGTAAAAATAGTATTAAAGTTATCATGCTCTTTAAAAATGGAATAAGAACACCACTTAAAAAAATAGTATTTGTAACTAAAATGTGGTCCAAAAAAGTATCAGTATTTAATGGTAGGAAAGAAACAACCCCATAGCTTCTGGGTTTTCCATGGGCTGCTTTGGGCTAATGATGGCCGGCTTTGGACCACCAACCAATGTCAAGCTGATTTGAAAGAGTCCAGCAGGATTCATTTGCTTACAAAATATACTTTCTGTTAACCATATTATCTTAACAATATCGAGATAAGAAATTTGTAAAATACAAATGTTTTATGTAGAAATGCTAATATACACAGAGCTTATGGACCTCTTCCTGTGGATAACATACGGAATTGATGAAGATTCTGCAAGTCTTGAGTTCCCAACCCTCTATTGCTTCTCAAGCTATGAATGAACTAATTACAATAAATGTAAGCTATGCAAATGACCACTGCATAGGAGATCCTACTCACTCATGTCCTGTGAAACTACTAGAAATTCGACCTCTATTATAACCATATTACCAAAAGTTCTTTTGGGGGAACCTCTTTCTGTACCAATTATAGTAACTTTTCTCAGTTCTCATTTCATTGACCCTTTCCGATACGTTATTTTTTGCACTGTATTTTTATTCTGTGTTATGCAAATAATCAATCTTGCTCTCCCCCTACATTTAGAAGAGCTTCTCAAAAGGTGTTTATTTCTCCTTCTTCCTAAATGTGGGTAGTTAGGCATAAAGATACCAATAGTTCTCTAACATGTGTTCTCCTATTCGATGGTACCTTAGAGAATATACCTGTAATAAACAGAATCTAATATTTGAATGGGAGTCTCCACATCCATAATAAATACAGTTGTGCTGATTAGTTAACTATTGGGGGCTTCAACAAAGGTCTTATTAACCTGTACTCTTTCCAGTCACATTTATAGTGTCTGCATCTAGCTAAAAACTATTTCCCTAGCTAGACAACAACAGCCTCAAAACTGAAAAGGAAATCCTGCTTTTTGTATGCCTAGCACCTAAGCACTGTCTGGCCCAGAGAAGACAATAAAAAGCTTTAAAAAATAGGCAAGTAGCACCAACTGTCTGGGGCATATGATATACGCAGGAGAATAAAGAGAGTACTAAAATGGTATGTGGGGGAATATTGATCCACATGCTAAGAATTGGGGATTTATTCTGGATATAATGGAGAGGTCTTGAGGGGGTGTTTACAGAACATAATGTAATATGAATTATTTAATACATGTGAAAGCACTTAGGACTTTGTCATATAGTAAGCTTTCTATAATTTCTTACATTATCATCATCTTTATCAGAGCCATGTTTATTATTCCACCTATGAGGAATGCAACCTAATGTCGCACTGATTTATCTTCATTTATGTTCATATTCAAATGCCCAAAACTTTGAATTTTCTCTTGGTATTTTTAAAGCATTTTCTTCGCAAGAACAGATTGTAGGAAAGTTGTTCCCACTTTTGTCTCCTACTCTAAAGGAAGTCTAGTTCCAAAGTCAACCACCTGCTTTAATCTCCAGCACTTCCTTCAATTTAAAAATCACTCAACTTCAGTCTATCACCAAACATGAAAAGTTTCAGCTTGAAAGAAGCTCCAGCATCTGCCTGGCACCTGGGACCTCAAAGCCCAAGCGAGTGTGATGAAGGCGTGCTGGAATGAAAAGGATGAGTCTGTGCATGTACCTTGCAATCTTTGCAGAAATGAAGACATGAACACAGAGGAGACCCAGCTCAGGAAACTAGATAGATGAGCAGGCAGCTTCATGCAGACCGCAAAAAAGTAATCTGGCTTTGCAACAATTATATCCTAGTTTGTATTCTTTGAGGGTAACTTCCTTAGCAGCAGCTAAGTGGGGATCCCTAAGACTTGCCAAATTTCCCATTTGAATTAGCATGAATTTGCATGCATTGACAGGAAGATGAACTGTTGAAAGGATGCCCTTCAACACTCCCAGATACCTGGTTTTTCTCAGTGTCTATTTGGGCCATCAGGGCAATTATGGTGCAGGAAGAGTGGGCTGGGACAAAAAGATTCTTCTTTTTCTGTGACTTGAGTACCTGAGTTACTCTAGGCAATTTATTCTGTTTCTAAAATTCCAATTTTTATTTACCACATCTTTCCAGGAGGAAGGCTATTGATCTAAGTTATGGATTGGTCAATTGCAGCCTCAAGGCCAAATCCTCCCACCATCTATTTTTATAAGTAAAGTTCATGTCCCATCTACGGTTACCTCCCGACTTTGGCACAGCAAAGTCGAATGATTCTAACAGAGACCAATTATAGCTTAAAACATAAACTTTGCTGGTACCTGATCTAAGTGAAAGTCAACAGAAATTTTCATTTTCTCTTCTATTTCTTATGCTAATAACATCTCCTACATATGCTAAATTAAGAGGCTACTAATAAAAGTCATGCTTTAAGGCAGCGTGTGCAATTATTTGTTCTACTCTTAAACAATGGGAATTAGAGCAAACAAATGACAAATTTTCAAAAGATTGTTCTGATGTCCAAGTCATCAGAAAGTGCCATGTGAAATGCTATTGTCTTACCTAAACCAGTTTTCAGGGCACTTGTAGGCATAGTCTGAATTGAAAAACCAAAGTATCATTGTATTCTAAATAATCTTCTCGTACAAGCCACTCAAAATAGGTTTACTTTATGGGCCATTCCGGTGGACTTTACAAAATGAGAAAGGATTCAGCATCAATATCTCCTCATTCACCATTGAGTCACTCCTTAATTAATACCTGAAAGTACTAGTTGTATGAGGTTCATAGTGGATCCTATTTAATTAAATGAAAAGGAGCAATATTAAATCATGCAATGAATAGGAAAGGACTTAAAAAAACATTCACCAGGTAATATAGGTAAAATAATTATAGTCTGATTCTTGTTTGTCTGGACATTTGATGTTAAGTGTGTCCTTTCTTAGGATGTTAAGTAGAAAACGAAAGTGGCTATTCAGACGTCTTTGCATTTTTAAAATGAGGTGTGTCTTTTATTGTTTAGAAAACACCCTTCCTCAGTATGAGCCTCAAAGCATCTCTGGTGGCCTGTGTTAGCTTCTCCTCCTGGAAGTTGTTCTTTTTAAATTCCTGTCTTGTTTGTTCATCAAGTGACAACCCCTGTTCTTTTCCACTCATTAAAATGTATCACCTTGCTCCAAATAATCTCGAACTTAAATCTGTTTGGAGCCACACAGCCTTGAATCTGATTTCCAACACTGTAACTTTTGGGAAGTTATTCAACCCCAAGAAGCCAGCTAAGGTTTCCACACCTGTCAAATTTGAATGATAATAGCCGCTACTTCATCAGGTTGCTGTGAAAGTCTATTTGCTGAATGTATGTATATCCTTGTTTGCATCATGTCCTTACAAACATCATTAGTCAGCTCATCTTCCACAGAAGAGTAATGAGACTCTCTTTCTCCCTTCCTGCATCCCCTGGTTTTTTAAAACAGTGGTTCACACCAATCTTTCACTTCATGGAGTTCAATCCCCTGTATCTCTCTCTCAAGTGTTTAGCTGGTGTCTGTCAAAAAGATCTTCTTTTCTTGAAATTTGCTACTTAATAGTAGCAAGAAAATCATGTGTCCATTCCCTAAAGTAGAAATAAGAGTCATTCTCAATGATACTATATTGAAGTATTACCAATGATATCGCAAAGATTTAAAATGCTGTAAGCCAGCAGTCCATGAAAGCCCAGTAGATCTCTGTTACTTCATCATTCTTGACAGTAACTTAAGTGGTGGTTAATTATTTTCTACTTTCCTGAATACATCAAGTGTAAATCCACAGAATATATTAACCAAAGTCAATAAGCAGAGAGGAACAAACACTTAAAAGCCTTATATCTAGACAGGAAGGCCATTCTGACAATACGCATTTAATCATGTCTGTTATTTTAAAGGTCAGCATTACAGTTCAATTAGTAGTTTTATTTGTTAAATGCATTTTCCTTAAGAGAATTATGCATCTTGGCTTTGAAAACACGTTCAAGCCCCAATTAAAAATATCTCTTGGAAGGAATCCCCATAAGATTTCTTGATCTGACTGCAGGCTTCTCATTGAGGTTGTCACTTAATACCCTTAAATCCCATTCTCACTCAATCATCTCTAACTCTGTGCATAAATCTGTAACACAAATAAAATCTTTGCATAAACAGGTAGATAAGGCCAGAGGAAATTATGTTTACTGAGGAGGTAAGTTACCTGTGCTCTCTGGTTTCTTCTACTTCAAAATAAATAAATAAATAAATAAATAAATAGCTTGCTGAATCTCAAGAAGTTAATCCCAAATGAGTCTAAAGTGATCTTGAGGTTCTTACTCTAAAAATTCTTTTTCTGCTGGGTGCAGTGGCTCACACATGTGATCCAGGCACCCTCAGAGGCCATGACAGGAGGATTGCTTGAGCTCAGGAGGCCGAGACCATCCTGAACAAGAGCAAGACCCCTCTCATTAAGAATAGGAAAAAATTAGCTGGCTGTGTGGCATGTGCCCGTAGTGCCAGTAACTTGGAAAGCTGAGGGAGGAGGATCGCTTGAGCCCGCGAGTTTGAGGTTGCTGCAAGCTATGATGATGCCAGGGCACTCTAGCCTGGGCAACAGAGTGAGACTCTGTCTCAAAACAAATAAGTAAATAAAAATAAATAACAATTCTCTTTCTGACAAAAACTATTTCCGTAATGTAAAGTCATATGAGATTTAGTTACTCCTGTTATTAAAACAGAATATAGGGCTTTCTATGTGTAGTGGTTATCACATTCACCTCACACACACACACAAAAGGTCCCCAGTTCATAACAGGGCACAAAAATAAGTGGCATCTTATTAGGATAGGATGAAACAATCTATGTTGCAATAAATGAGCAGGTAAAAAGCAAAGATTATAAGAAATAGATTTATTTATTTATTTATTTATTTATTTATTTATTTATTTATTGGGATAGAGTGTCATTCTGTTACCCATGGTAGAGTGCCATTGCATCATCATAGCTCACAGTAACCTCAAACTTCTGGGCTCAAGCTATCCTCTTGCCTCGCCTCCTATGTAATTGGGACCACAGGCTCCTGCCATTACACTCAGTTTTGTCTTTGTTTTTTTTACTTTTAGTAGAGACAGGATCTCACTCTTGCTTAGGCTGGTGTCAAATTCCTGAGTTTAAGTAATCCACCTGCCTCAACCTCCTGAAGTGCTAGTATTACAGGCATGAGCCACTGCACCTGGCCAAGAAACAGTTTTAAAATAGTAATGAAAAAATATAATTTAAGGAAAGTAAAGGAAATAAAGTAGAGCAAGAACAATAAAAGGTGAACAATAGCATTTGTCATCATTTTCACCTTTCATGCATGTATGCTATAACAAAAGAAGCAAAGGAAGATGAGCTTCAGGTAGGAACACTTGTTTCTATCAAATTCCATGCAAAGGAATCAAGATCTAAAATTCTGGTAGGGCACTGTGGCTCATGTCTGTAATCCTAGCACTCTGGGAGGCTGAGGAGGGAGGATTGCTTGAGCTTACAAGTTGAAATCAGCCTGAGAAAGAGGAGACCCCATCTCTACTAAAAATAAAAAACTTAGTCAGACATTATGGCCCACACCTATAGTCCCTGATACTTGGGAGACTGAGGCAAGAGGATCTCTTGAGCTCAAAAGTTTGAGCCTGCTGTAAGCTCTGATACCACAGCACTCTACTCAGGGCTATAGAGTGAGACTCTGTTTCAAAAAAAAAAAAAAAAAGAAAGAAAGAAATACAAAGAAAAATAATCTAAAATCGCATTTTGTATTTGTAAAACGTCCAATAATATTAAAAACTAATGCCAAAATCACAAAACAGTCCAACAATTCAATAATCTCCTGTCAAACATAAATATTGCAGCAATTCAGGATATCTGTTTTCATAGAAAGAGAAATTAATTATCTAACATTTACTACAAGAACTGTATTTCTATTATTTGCCATGGTTAATGATTCACCTTATTGAGTTAAGAACCATGTGATAAGAACTGTTATGTGAATCATTATTTTTAGAAGGGTCTACAACCTGATTAAAACCAATTACCCAAAGGACTATGTCTTTATTTTTATCTGGAATTAATTATAGGAATTTTTATTGATTGAAAATTGATATGCGTTCTTGTGAAAAGTAAAGAAAGAATTATGAATAGTACCATAGTCCATTGGTATGACACTCTTGTCTTTATTTTTAATGACATAAATATTAGTTCAATTTTAAATATGTTGCCAATAAAAAAAATAACATGGTTGCACTCTCCAATGCACTCTTCCCAAAATAGATGACATTTTAAAATAAAAGTGAGCATTTGAAGTGAATGTGTGTGGGGTAACAATCTATGGCCTTGAATACCTCTATAAACAAAAAAACAAAGTGTTTGAAGAGAAGGATAATTAAATCTCTGAAAATATTTACTTTGCAATTTTTCAAAATCTAATCCAATACTTAGACCTATTTTTTAAATATCCATGTCCATGCTTGCCCCTTGGAATTACCATTTTCTCCAAAATCTTTTCTAAACATACTCTTAGTTTTGTTGTTTGTTTGTTTTCATTTTTGCAGTTTCTGGCCGGGGCTGGGTTTGAACCCGCCACTTCCAACATAGGGGGCCCGTGCCCTACTCCTTTGAGCCACAGGTGCCACCCTTACACACTCTTAGTTCTTTCTTTCTTCTTTTTTTTTTTATTGAATCATAGCTGTGTACATTAGTTCAATCATGGGGTACAGTGTGGGAGCTTCACATGCAATCTGAGATATTTTTATCAACCTGATTGACATACCATTCATGGCTACAACCCATTTATTGCACATGAAGAAGGGGAAAGGGGAGAGGGAGGGAAGGGAAGCGAGAGGGTGGGGGGAGATGGACGAAGGGTGAGATCACATGTGTGGTACATATTCGAAGGGTCAGGAGAAAACTTCTAAATACGGATCAAAAATGTTTTCATATAGTAAACACTCTTAGTTCTTAAACCAACTGTTTCAGAGTAACTGGTTTTCTCTAGTTCAGTTATCTCATTGTTTGGCAGTGTTTTTCCTTAGCTAATTGGAAATATTATCAGTACCACAAAAGCTAATGAAATCAAACTACCTGCCTAATGACACAATTTAAATCTCGTTAGTAGAATGTGCAGCTCAATGTATGAGGGCTTTTACAAGGAGACGAAGGGCCAGAATTTCATCAGAGGACTTCTCTTTCAGGTCCAAGCCTTCTCCAGTCCGGAGAGTCAGAAGTGCTTTCACCTTACTGAGTTGTACAGCAGACATTGCATCAGGAGGTATCGCCTAATTAATCATCAGCCAATATTAACAGAAATATAACAGGCATTTCCACCTGATAGCATTCAAACCTTGTATTCACATTTTGACTTTATATATCACTTTTAAAATTGTGTTTTCATGATTTATTAGCATTATCAACCGCTCTCTTTGAGCACTAACCGGGTTCTCAAGAGCAAGGACTTTATTCAACTGGTCCTTGAATCCACTCCCAAAATGGAATAGTCCATCAAAAGTTAATTTAAAGAATGACTGGATGAATGAATGAAACATGCTAATCCCTAAAAAGGAAAATGGAGGGGGAAAAAAATCTCAAAGAACTAGGGTAGATTAACCAGGGTTAAATAAGTCCATAAATGAGACATTTCTAAATTTTGTCCACCTGGGGGATGAATGGTCTTTGAACGAAGCAGTCCTGAGATTTAGTATCACTTGAGGCTGTAGGGAGTAACAAGCTTCTAAGTCTACCTTGGTTATGTAGGTAAACTGCTCAAAAACTGGACCCCAGATTACAACAGCTAAGATATCATAGAAGATTTTGTTCTGCTTGCATATATGCTCTTAACATAGAAGAGGCTCTCCTCAACAATGAGACACAAGGACACAGCTCTCTCATGCCCTAATCCCTTGTAGGTTGCCTTAGTGGTGGAGTCGAATTTGCTCCAGAATGAGCCAGAGAAAGAGAGAAAACACATGTAGGAGCATTCTTTTAAAAGCTCCAGGCTTGTAAGCACCCATAGCTTCCATTACACCACATTGCAAGAAATCAGCCATGAGGCTGTATCTAAATGTAAGAGCCAGAGAAACGTAATCCAGCTACGTGCCAGCCTGTTACTATCTAAGGAGGAAAAGGGTTTACAGGGTGGCTAGAAGACTGGCCCATACTTAATTTCTTTATTTGTAAAAATAAGAGACATACAGCTCAGACTGGTGTCTCTAGAATTAAATGACAGAAATCAACAAATACGTTAGGCACCAAGGGATAACAGAAAATTAAAAATATAAAAATGTAGATGAATTATGTAGAAGAACTCTTGATTCTGAGAGGAGATTGATAGAAGGCAGTTTACATTTATCTCAGTTGTAAAACTGAATTTTTTTTGTTATTTCATTCTAAATATAATTTTAGAGTCCTAGGTAATCTATAGAGAAACTTCACATATTCTCCCAACTACCAAATAGTCACTGATACAGTTGCACAACACAGCCATGAACAAAAGAGAACAGAAATTAAACAGATATTCAACAGACATGGCAGGAGGAATTTTAAAGCATACTTATTTATGATCTTTCTCCATCTCACCTTCTGAGGGAAATTGATTATTTTTTTATAGCACTCATCTTATAAGGATAGTTTAAAAATTTCATTATCTTATAAGTAGACAAGGTTAAAAATTTCATCATCTTATAAGTAGATAAGGTTAAAAATTTCATTTTTTAATTGCACAGATAATTTCCTCAATAATTAAGAAATATTGGAATATGTTCCAGCTTCATCCAGGTAAACATAAAATGTATAAAATCCCCATCTTCTTATGGCTGAATAGTATGGTATACATATACCACAATTTGTTAATCCATTCATCGTTCAGTGGGCACTTGGGCTGCTTCCACAACTTGGCAATTATGAATTGGGCTGCAATAAACATTCTGGTGCAAATGTCTTTTTTGTAAAATGATTGTTGATCCTCTGGATATACGCCTAACAGAGGAATTGCAGGATTGAACAGCAGGTCTACTTTTAGTTTCTTGAGTATTCTCCAAACTTCTTTCCAAAAGAAGAGAGCATTCCCATCAGCAGTATAGAAGTGTTCCCTTCTCTCAACAACCATGCCAACATCTGTAGTTTTGGGATTTTGTGATATGAGTTAATCTTACTGGAGTTAGATGATATGTCACCGTGTTTTGATTTGCATTTCTCTGATTATTGAAGATGACGAGCATTTCTTCATGTATCTGTAGCCTATGCGCCTGTGTTCTTCAGAGAAGCTTCTGTTCAAGTCTCTTATCCAATGTACTCAATACCATTATGAAACCAATATATAATCACCTACATATTCATATAAATGATAAAACAAAACTTTATTCCAGAAAGAAGGAAAGAAGAGGAGGGAGAGGGGAGGGAAGGAGGGAGTACCGGAGGAGGGAGGGTATTTGGTGGGACCTCACCTCATGTGCACAATTCAATGGTACATTTCAAAACTATTAAGAGTGGAGTATAAATGTCTTACCACAACAAATTAGTGAGGTGATAGTTATGTTAATCAGTTTGATGTAAGCGTTCCACATTGTATTTCAAATCAGCATATTGTACCCCATAAATTCATTAATGTACACATTTACTATTTAATAAATAAAATAAAATAAAACATTCAATTGATAAATTAGTAAATAAAAAATCAAAAAAGAAATATTGGGATATAGATTATTGAGAAGAAAAATACAGCATACCCTGAGGGCAGTTAACAGAAATCTAACCTATTGGGGGGGCGGGGCGGGACTGAGGACTGAGGACTGAGTCCCTGGGAAGGGATTTGTAAAATGCAGTAGAAAGAAAGAATCTGGTATCCAGGTGGCAATGTGAAGGAGACAGAGCCCTTCAAGCAGAGGCATTGACATGTGTAGGCTTCTAAGGCTGGAAGAAACAAGGCGCTGACCAAACTAAAATCAAGCCAGTCGGGCTGGCAGGTACACAGTGAAAGGAGAATAGCTGGACATGAGATCAGGTAAATCAGATCATAGAGAGACTCAAAATCCTACCAGGCTCTTGGAACTTTATTTGAAAAAAAATACAAACCACAAAACATTTTAAACAAGGTATATAGAATGATCAGATATGCAATATAAAAAAGATGATTGAACAAAATGAGGACAAGAAAGTAGGGATAAGGGTGAAAGAGTAAAGGCTAAAGAAACATCCCAATGGTTTGGCTTGAGCAATTAAGTAGATAATTGACTGATACCTCCTGCTTCAGGAAGCATAACAAAAGGAAGAAATGCCTCTGAGGAAAATGGATGTTTGCAGGAAAAGTGTAACATCTGAAACAAATTCCTGCTAGTAACGTTTTCTCTCTCCTGGTGTAATAGTATATGTTATTCTTAAGTAATTAAGAAGACTTTTATTTATAATTCAATAAATGCAAACATACTAGGATTAATCTTATGTACTATTCAGTTTAGAACAATACTTGGAACAGTATGGAAAAAGTAAATAACTCGTTGACTACCAAGTGTACATTCGTGTTTGAGAGAGCTTTATTTTTATTATTATTTTTTTTTACATTCTTTATAGCAACCACTTTAAGAATTGGAGTAAAATTAGTTAGAATGCTAAAATTCTGCAATCATATAGAATAAGCATATCACTTAATATCTTTAATCTTCATCTTCCTTGTCTATAAAGGGATGATTACAATCATTCTTACTTAATGGATTTGTAGTTAAAATTGAATGAGATAATCTGAGTTCTTTTGCATTGCAAACATTCAATCAAATTCAGAAATATTATCTCTTTACACTAAAATGTTCTCTTTTTAAATTTTATTCTTCATAACTAATATATTTTACCTAAAAATAATACTTTATCTTTTCACAGCAATTTCATTTTTCAAAGTAATTTCATATGCATTGGTTCATTTGTACCTAACCATAACTATGAAAGATAATCATGGCAGGTATTAGCATTCATATTAGTTAATAAGAAAACAGTCTGAAAATGAACTTCATAAATTATATAGCTAGTGTGTAGAAAAGCCAGAACTATAAACTAGGCCTTCTGATCTTTAGACCAATAGCAAAAATAGGAACCTTTATAGAGATTGCTGAAGGAAAAAAAATTACCCTGTGTGGGGAGAAAATTATTCTCATGTATTCCTCATCTTCCTATAGTTTAGTGCTTACCTTTACATTTCAATAGAAGAGCCTGTAGTGTAATTTGTGAACTGTATTATGCTAATTTTGGAAAGTGCCTTAAATTTTGCTTCAGAATTTATGATCTCATGTAAATATATATCTTGTCAGACAGTTGTTGAGTAAAGCTCATTCAAGAAGGAAAGAAATGTTATCAATACTTGTATAATAATGTTCCCACTGAGATTAGTGGAAGCAGATCACCTGGGAAGCCCCAGGAGCCCCAATCCCCAACAAAGCATCTTCAGTTAAAGGGGAAGTAGGTGTGGAAATCTAACATATTTTTTTCATGCGTAGATCATATGTCACACAGTTTGTTTGCAGGGACTCAGAAAAAAGATATTCATGTGAATCCATGTCAGAAAAAGTAATAAAAATTGTGAAATGTTATTTGGAGTTTTAGAGCCACAGAAAATGCAGAATTCAGGCAATAATTGTAGGCAAATAATAACAACTCCTTGTCCAATGGGACAAAGATGAAATCTAATAATAAGCCCTGAAACATAATTTTCTCTCTCTGGTTTGCCACTTTTACTAACGGCAAACCATAGTAGAACAAATTTCTTTGGAAAATAAATTTTAATCTTATTGCATTTGGTCTGCTTATTTCCATAAAATGAAGAATAATCATTGTCCATCCACGCTTTTCCTTTTTAAAATTGACATTGCTGGAACTTTCTTCATAAGGAAGCTCAGGTTAGACTTAAAGTTCTCTGGAGTCAAGCCAAGAATTTAACTGAACCTGTATGAATTGGATAAATTTTTCTTTGTTTGAGGTCCCAGAGTTACTTGTGGCTCCTGGACCTGTCAGAGTCTGCAACATTCTTTACTTACCATATATCGGGGAATGTTAGAGATGAGGCACCAGGGCAGATTTTCCAGAGGACTTTTCATCAGCCTTATAAAATGAGGCTAATTCCTCAAAGCAGTTTGGGAATACCTGAAAATATGCCATTTCAGTAAAAACCTTGAGAAAATAACCAGTGTCTTCCGCTCTGTCCTGTCATAAAAGAAACAGATTCTTATTGAACTAAAGAAATAACTATCTAGCTATAAAATAAGAAAACTGCAAATCAAAACCACCCTAAGATACCATCCAATGCCAACGAGAACGGTCCACATCACAAAATCTCAAGACTGCAGATGATGGTGTGGATGTGGAGAGAAGAAAACACTTTACACCATTGGTGGGACTGAAAAGTAATACAACCTTTTTGTATGGAGGAAGGAAGTATGGAAGACCCTCAGAAAACTCAAACTAGACCTCCAATTTGATCCTGCAATCCCATTACAAAGCATCTACCCAGAAGAAAAAAAATCCTTTTACCATAAGCATACTTGCATTAGACTCTTTATCACAGCTCAATTTGCAATCGCCAAAATGAGGAAACAAACTAAATACCCACCAACCCAGGAATGGATTAACAAGCTGTGGTATAAGTACATCATGGAATACTATTCAGCCATTAAAAAGATGGAGACTTTACATCTTTTGTATTAAACTGGATGGAAGTGGAACACATTATTCTTAGCAAAGCATCTCAAGAATGGAGAAGCAAGCACCCAATGTATTTAATTCTGATATGAGGACAATTAATGACCCAGTACACAGTAGGGGATAGGGGAAGAGGAGAGCAAAGAAAGGGAAGGAAGGAGGGGATGGGGATCATGGTGTGTGACACACCTTTTAGGGATGGGACAAAATTAAGAGGGACTTACCTAACAAATGCAATCAATGTAACCTGGTTCTTTGTACCTTCAATGAACCGCCAACCATAAAAACAAAAGGAAAAGAAATAGGCTATCGAACAATTTTCATCCAATCAAGAGATAATTTAGTAAAAAGGTATCTGGTGAGTATCATTGCACATGTTTAATTACAACATCTAAGTTTAAAACAAAGATGAGAATAAAGGCAGAAGATTATAATGTAAATTTAAAAGTCCCTGAATAAACCAATGTAAATTGGTTTATCAAAATTACATTATCATGTAAATTTAAAATTCCCAGCAGTAACCCAACTAAAAAAAAAATAAAATGAAATAAGAATACTAGGATCAGGATCGCAGAGGAAGATGGCGGCGGAGACGGTCCTATAGCCCATCTCTCCCAGGTCAGCAGGTGAGAGGGTGGGAGCTCTGGATCTTTCCCCGTGTGAACTATTGGAGTGGATGGGCAACTGGTAGGACACAGAGATCGGGAGGATTGGCGTGTTGGAAATATAGTTCTTAACTGTGGAAACGGGTGCAGACTGTTTCCCCCTGTGTGGCGGAGGGGCAGCCGGCCCCTCCCACAGGGAGGACAGCAGGTCCCATCCCACAAGCTCTAATCAGAGAAAATTCCACTGAAGCGTGGAACTCAGAGCTTAACGACCAGAAAGGGACGCTACTGAGAAGCATGGAGTCCCGGGCAGCCCTGCTGCGAGCCGAGGGGTCCGGACTTTGCCGGACTAACACATTGGAAAGTCCAAAATGGCGAGCGCCTTTTCCCCAGATCAATGAGAGGGAGAAAGAATTGGCGATCAGTCAGAGTTACACTAGGCGGAGACCATAGTAAACCCTGAGAGGGGTGGAAAAGACACTTTGAGCTGTGGAAGCTGTGGAAGTTGGTGAGGAGGGCCACCGGGCACATCAGATGGAAAATAACTGAAGTTCAAGTTCCCACCAACAGCCCCACAAAGCCCCGGCCCTCTAGCCTGCACTGTGGTTGGGAGCGGCTGGGGAGCCGTGTCCATAGCAACCGTCGACAGGGTGTTTCCACGGTCACTCCAAAGCTGCCCCACCGCGAATAGAGAGGACACCTTTACGGCCATCACAATCACTGCCTGGGTGCCGCTGAGGTAGCTGCCACCCCGTGAACAGGGACACACCGCTGCGGCCCCAAGATCCACAGCGACCGCGTGGCTCCTCCCCTCCCCTCCAGCCTTCATGGCTGCTGCAAACAGCTGCGACCCACGGCCATAGCAACTGATGCTGCCTGTGCTGCCGAGGTCGCCCCGCTCATAGTGACACAAAGCCCCCGCCCCCTTAGCCTTCACTGCGGCTGGGAGCGGCTGGGAACTGTGGCCATCGCTCCGAAGC
>CAUYON010000522.1:0-14734 GCA_963573935.1 Arctocebus calabarensis
CAGACCATACCTACTGCTGCATTGAAATGGGCTTAGGCATGATAAAAGCCATCGAGCAGTTCTGCCAGGAGAAGAAAGAAATGGTAAACATGCGCGTTGGGGTTCACACGGGGACGGTACTGTGTGGCATATTGGGCATGAGGAGATTTAAATTCGATGTGTGGTCCAATGATGTGAATTTGGCCAACCTCATGGAGCAGCTGGGAGTGGCTGGCAAGGTTCACATTTCTGAGGCCACTGCAAAGTACTTAGATGACCGGTACGAAATGGAAGATGGGAGAGTTATTGAACGCCTTGGCCAGAGTGTGGTTGCTGATCAGTTGAAAGGTATGTGCACCTCTTTGCCTTGTCATCTCTTTCCCCATCCTGTTTGTATGAAATGAAGGAAAAAAACCACCTTTTAGCATCTGATTTGGGAGGCAGCTCAGTTGTTTCAGGATACTTTACCAAGGGAGAATCTCAGATACCACAGATCTGTTCACACTGCAGAAAGGGATACTGTGGCAGAGCTGACCTAGTGAGACCTTTGGAAGGAAAGAGAACTTTGAAAATGTACAGATCACCAGTTGGCTGTTGACATTCCTGAAATTTTGGGGGGCATGTCCATGGATGTCAGGGTATGGAGCCCTTCAGAACTTCTGAGCACTTGAAGAAATCACCTTGCATTTCATTTGGCCACCCTTAAGTCCCATTCAAATGTTTCTCTGTGCCTTTTTTGCAAAAAATGTGAAGAATAAAACTTCCCTAGGCCTTACTTGGCTTGTTGTAAAAATAGGCGTAGGATATCAGCTCTGTCCTGGGGGAACTCGAGGATTAGATGGGTATATACACTTTTAAGGGTACGTTGCCTTTTGTTGAGGTCTCTTTTTTAAGACATGTTTGCATTTTCAGCTTTTGACTTTCATTTGTTTAAGGATGCTTTATTAACGTGCTATTCATCTTACTGTATAGACTATACACCTGAGCCTGATAGAACATTGAACTTTTCAAGCCACCAAGTGGTTTGAATGTGGGAAATGGCTCTGGAGGAGCCTTGATAATTCTTTTACTCTACAAAGCTGTTTGTAATCTGACCCCTTGTCCCTGCTTTTAAACTCCTTCCTGCTATTCTGCATGTTTTTATTGGGCTGCTACTTTTTCTTTTCTTTTTCGTTTTTATATAGGACGTAAATTTTTGAGGTCCAGGAAGTGATGTATAAAATAAGTGGGACCTAAAATTAGGATTCTAAGTAATCTACTCCCTCCCCTTTAAATAGTTCTTATGTTTTCCTAAAATCTTCTGGTTTGAGGGGAACATCTATTTTGGAAGTATGTAGAGAAAATAACATTGATTTTTAAAAGCCTACATTTGCAAAGCTGTATTGTGTTTTGTGCTGCCCACATGCTGCATAATTACACAGTTAAAAGACCTCAGGAAAGGGGATCCTCCGAAAGAGAATAGTTTAAATCGGAGATGGGAGAAGTAGCCCTTTTCACCAGAGACTGCAGCTGTTGAGTTTGGGCTTGTATAGGTTGATTGTTGGCCTTGAAATAATCCTATGTGCTCAATAGGCATTTTCTTCTCTCTGGCTTTGCAATCTAGCAAAGGTACTTTATCCTTCTCCTGATTTTTCTTTATCACATTAATTCTGTTAGTTGTTGGAGAATTTATGGATGTAGGAGAAAAATATTTTCACCTGGAATTTCCTTGACCTAGAGAGTTTTACAGGTTGTGCCTGGGTCAGAAACTTTGCTTTTCGGTTCACTTGAAAGATCCTGCCGTGACAAGAGTCTTTCCGTTTAGAAGGGTGGTACCTGCTCTTGAACTTGCAGGTGGCAGTGGACTGGGGTGTGGATGTAACCCCTGCTTGACATTTTGGCATTTTTAGGACCTGAGTGTTACAGGCTCTGTTCTTGGGGATTGTGGAACCAATTCTAGAGAAGGGAGTTTGCTGCATTATTTAAACTAAATATGTTTGGTCAAAGGACAATGATAGCGATTTTGTAAGCTGTACTTTGTATAGTATAGTACTTGAAATTTCAAAAATAAAAACAGGTGTATGATTAAGTATGTTTATAAATCACTAAGTTATCAAATATTTGGGAATACCCATTTTTGTTAATTTATTGGTAACTTTATTTTCAGTTTAAATGACACTAACCTCCTTCCCCTCACAAAACAAATATGCAAAAAGCCCCCAAACAAATATTAGAGAGTGGACTTGTTGATTTTTTAAATCTGAAATTGTGTAAATTTGGCACATTATTTTTTTCTTTAAATTTGCATACGTTGTCTGTGTATAAAGGCAAGTTTTAGTATTGCATGGGAAATAGGGAAAGATTCAAGGCTTAGCTAAACGGTTGATTTTTTTTTAATCATATTCTCTCCTTTAACTGTTTCTCCGAGATCACAATTTCATGATTTTTGCTTTCCTCAACCCATTTTGAAAACCTTTGTGGATAGAACTCCAGGAATAGAGCATGTCACAACTTCCTGACCCTTTCTGAAACTGTCCTCATGTTGTGCAAAGCTGCTAAATTGAGATGATAGCATAGTTGACAGAAGACCTTTCATACACAGGTGAAGCCTCTGTATGTCACTTATTTTAGCCTTCTGTCTTGGGGCTGGTGGGACATATTTTCTCTACACGTTTTTCCCACATGATTAGGTGTTAGCCTTAACCTCGCATTCTCTTTTCCCCTTTTTTAGTAACAGGGTTAAGAAGACCCAGTAGGGGACTCTGTAGAAATGAACACCATTAGAATGATCAGGGGATTCTAGAGGCAGCCTGGTGACATGGAAGGAAGCTGCTCTTGGGTTTTATTTGAACAGACTCTTTGGGAAGGTGGGGTTTCATCATTTTGCATATTCACTCACTCTAAAATCTTTACCATGCACCTGGCAGTGTGTGTGCAAAGATGGATCCATGGTATTATCCCCAGCATCAGCAAGCTCACAGTTGTAAATGTTGTTGTAGAGTGTGTCTGAGAATTGGGGAGTTCTTTAGAGGGGTGCTTATGCTGGAGGTGCACCCTGAGATTGAGCTATGGCTCTCTAGGGGGATAAAAGAAAACTAGGTTTAGAGAAGAAAACAGGGGGAAGGGCGTGGCGTTGTTTCTCTGTGGGGTTGGGCAGTTGTACATAATTCTTCAGCATGAGGAAGGCAGTAGGTAAGTTGGGAAGGAGATGGGATTTGATCCTGTAGGTGATGGGGGAGCGCTTGGTGCTGCAGCAGGAAGGAAGCTTAGGTGATATGATTTGCAGTTTTTGAAAGCTTACTCTTTCAGGTTTAGGGAGTGTGGGTTGGAAGGGGTGAGACGGGAGACTAAATAATACCAGGTGGGGGTGATGGTGGCCTGGCCCAGGGCAACAGCAGTAGCCATGGAGGTGAGGGGTAGATACGAGCCTACGAAGATCAACCTGACAGTAGTTGGAGCCACATTTAAATAAACCACTGGCAGGAGGGGAGAACCTTGATTATTTGAATGGGGGATGGCATTTTAAGTTCCTGGAACTGACCTGGAGATAATTTGGAGTTAGAAATGGGAGAGAGGCGTTTGAGGTTCTAGAGTATTAATGGAGAACACGAGACTGTGTCGCAGAATATAAAAGAGGCCTGGAACCCCTGGCTTGTTCCTTCATTCATTCAGCAAATAATTTATTCTGTGCTAAGCATAATTCTAGGTTCCAGGGATACAGCAATGAGCAAAACAAACATTCTTGCCCTCATAATAAGGAGTGAAAATTTTAAATTAATAATAGAATTTCTAATAGGGGAATTCTAATAGAGGATTCAGTAGGGGAATCAAACAATAAGTTAGACATAAAATTTGTTTTGTGTTAAGTTCTGAGAAGAAAATCAGGAAGGGGGATATGGAAGGTGGTGGGAGAGTGTGTGTGAGTGTAATCCAGCCACCGAGAGGGGGTTGAAGGAATGTTCAGCATAGGGTTAGGCTATCGGAAATAATCCAAAAAGGGAGAGAGAACTATTGAAGATAAGGGGAAATGGTCTGATTCAGTGATGGGTAGAAGGGCCCTTCCACGGCACTGGAACCACTAGACCAAAGGGGACAGCGGCTGTTTGGGGGTCACAAGCCAAAAAGGTAAGGTGTATTATCTAGAACTGTTGGGATTTCCTCTCAGAGATAATTAGGTCATGAAGACAGAAAGTGAAACTGTTACAGAATATCTGCAGACATCTTTTTTTCCCCTGTAAATATTAGGAAGATAGAACAAAGAAGGAAAATAGAAGAGTCATTCCAAATCAACACCAACGATTGTGTCTTTGTGGAAAGGACTGTCTGGTAGCTCTCATATTGTTAGATGCAGAAATAAAAAGAAGCTTTTTCTCACAGCCAAACTTTAGGCTGTGGAACAACTAGGAGAGAGATGCACTGGTGTGCAGTTGGACAGATTGTGACTCGTTGGCACCTCTGTGACTGAGACCTTTGCCTTTTCTTTTTCTCTCCTTCCTTCCCTCCCTCCCTCTCTCCCCTTTTTCCTTCCTCCCTTCCTTCTCTTTCTTTTAAGTCAGAGTCTTACTCTGTTGCCCTGGGTAGAGGCGTCATAGTTTACAGTAACCTCAAACTTGGGCTTTGTGAGTGATCCTCGTGCCTCAGCCTCCTAAGTAGCTGGGACTACAGGCGCCCACCACAATGCCTGGTTAGGTTTTCTGTTTTTAGTAGTGATGGGGTCTTGGTCTTGCTCAGGCTGGTCTCAAACTCCTGAGCTGAAGGGGTCCACCTGCCTCGGCCTCCTAGAGTGTTGGGATTACATTGAGACCTTTGCCTTTTCTTAGAAGAGTTCCCATCTTGGCCCTGTATGGGGCCACTCAAAATGTTAGTGAACCAGGGCCCTCTTTCTGTGTTAACCTTTGCCAATACCTGTCCCAAACTGGAAGTCTGGGCTCCCTGTTGGCTTATGGGCACAAACCTGTTAGCTAAGAGCCCCAGCCAAGTGCCAATTTGGGGTATAGTTGGATGTTCAGGAGTGTCCCTTGGTCCTGTAATAGGTTGGATGGTTTGTCCCCTACTTGTGTAGTAACGCTTGCTACTGTGGGGCTAACCCATTAGCTGGTAGCTTAGTTTCTCCTCTTGAAAATTTCATGTTAATGTGCATTTTGAGCGAGGTCTCTTATGAATGTCAAAACACAGCTTAGACTAGACCTGGTGAGTCACACCTATAATCCCAGCACTATGGGAGGTCGAGGCGGGAGGACTGCTTGATTGAGGCCAAGAGTTTGAGATCAACCTGGGCAACATAGCAAGACCCAGTCTCTATAAAAAATTAAAAAAAAAAAACCTCATCTGTGGGCGGCGCCTGTGGCTTACTGGTGCTGGCCCCATAGACCAAGGGTGGTGGGTTCAAACCCAGCCCTGGCCAAACTGCAACAAAAAAATAGCTGGGGGTTGTGGCGTGCCCCTGTAGTCCCAGCTACTGAGGAGGCTGAGACAAGAGAATCGCCTAAGCCCAGGAATTGGAGGTTGCTGTGAGCTGTGACGCCACGACACTCTACCAAGGGCAATAAAATGAGACTCTGTCTCTAGAAAAATAAACAAACAAAAAAACCTCACCTGTAATCCTAGCATTCTGGAAGGCTGAGGCAGGTAAATTGTCTGAGCTCAGGAGTTAGAGATCAGCCTGAGGCAGAGTGAGACCTCATATCTTAAAAAAAAAGAAAATATCCGGGGGCAGTGCCTGTGGCTCAGTGAGTAGGGCACTGGTCCCCTATACCTGAGGTGGCGGGTTCAAACCCTTCCTCGGCTGAACTGCAAAACAGAAAAATAGCTGGGTGCTGAGCCGGGTCCCTGTAGTCCCAGCCGCTTGGGAGGCTGAGGCAAGAGAATCACCTAAGCCCAGGAGTTGGAGGTTGCTGTGAGCTGTGTGATGCCACTGCACTCTACCAACGGAGATAAAGTAAGACTTTGTCTCTACAAAAAAAAAAAAAAAAACCAAGCATTGTGGCGGTCAACTATAGTCCCAGCTGCTTGGGAGGCTGAGGCAAGAGACTCACTTAAGCTCAACAGTTTGAGGTTGCTGTGAGCTATGACGCCAAGGCACTCAACGCAGGGTGATAACTCTGTCTCAAAAATAAAAAAAATAAAAAAAATGAAGAAAGAAGGAAGGTAATCTTTTCAGGTAGAATTACTAAGAATGGGAAAAATGAAAAAGGAACAAGTAAAATAAGTTAAAAAGTTAAGGATTTTTGTTTACTAGGCAGCATAGTTCAAATAATAATTATGTTTCTACCCACTGGGCAGCATTGCCTGTATGCTTTGCTGTGGACTAGTAATTGTGAAGGAAAAACCCCATTGAATTTTCTAGGCATGGCCATGGAGTGTGTGCAGACCTATGTGTGTCTGAATTCTCTTACTGTTGGTTGGTGATTTAAACACATCAGTATTTTTGGGATTTCAATACTGTAAGCGTCTGATCATTCATCATGAGAATTCTGCAGGTGACCTCTCTTGGTAGAAAGCTGCTGACACTGGAAGGGCTGGACTGGGTGTGGGGGGCATCATTCATTTGGCTCTGAGCATCATTTGTGCCTTGCATGTGAGGTACAAAGACCTAAAGACCTTTTCCAGCAGGAACTGGCGTCATTGAAGGGAATTTTACAAAGAGATGAGAGTCTTTGAAACGTGAACTCTAGACGTCTAGGCTCAGGTGTGCCATGCCAGAGGGTGCCTCAGAGAATGGGGAGGCTGCCACTGACAGCAGTGGGCCCAGGGTAGGGTGGTCTTCCACCTTTGATATTTGTCACATTAGAAATTGAAACAGGCCAGGTGTCGTGGCTCACACCTGTAATTCTAGCACTTTGGAAGGCTGGGGGAGGTTGATGGGAGCTATGATTACACCACTGCACTCTAGCCTGGATGACAGAGTGGGAAGTTATCACCAAAACAAAGAAAAAAAAAAGCTGGAACAAACTGAGAAGTTTAAAAACTATTTTTATGATTTGTTTAAAAATAATGAAACCATTGCACCCATGGCATGTTAATATAAATAACCTTTTAATATATTTTCAAAAACAGAAGGAAACTTGTTGAAAAGAGTGGCACTGTTTTGCATTTTTGAAAATCTCTTTAATGTGTGGATTAATTTTGAAAGGCTGAAAAATGCTTTTTTTAAAGGTGGTAAAATACACATAAAAATCTTTCATTTTAACCATTTTTAAGTGTCAGCTAAATTATCTTAACTGCTTTGACATTTAATTGGTTGCAGTATGTTGAAGAATGTGTAGAAAATCTAGCTTTATAGAAATAAGCATTTGGAAAATGGAGGAACATTTTAATACTGTTTATAGTTAATTGTGGATATATTTTTGTTTGATATTTTACCAACACCCAACAAATGGTAGTTTCTTTCTTTATTTTTTTGTCGAGACAGAGTCTCACTTTATCGCCCTTGGTAAAGTGCCAAGGCATCACAGCTCACAGCAACCTCAAACTCCTGGGCTTAGGCGATTCTCTTGCCTCAGTCTCCCAAGTAGCTGAGACTACAGGCGCCCACCACAATGCCCGGCTATTTTTTTTGTTTTGCAGTTCGGCTGGGGCGGGTTTGTACCTGTCACCCTCGGTATATAGGGCCAGCACCCTACTCACTGAGCCACAGGCACCGCCCAAATGGTAGTTTCTTAAAGATGAGTTGCAATATGGAATCTGAAATTTTGTTATCATTTTTGGTACACTGTTACAGTAAACTCCCTTAGAGTTTTGAATGAATTTGTAACAGGCATATTATTTGGCATGAATTTGTAACATCATGCACTGGTCATTTGGAAAACATAGGTTGCTTGAATCATGCAGATCCTCCAAATGTTGACATTAGTAAAGCCTTATAGTGGGAAGCTGACTTCACAGTGGCATAAGTTTTCTAAAATACTACTTTTCACTTGAAAGTTTACATTTTATCCCCGACAATGAATACTATAATACTGTCAGTTGTTCTTCTTGAAATGACAGGGTTACTTCTTTCGGTTTCCCAGAAACCATCTGCTCATACCCAAGTCTGGGTGACCATAGTTTGTATAAGTGATGTTCCCCACAAGAGCTGTCACTGCAGTGTGAGCAGAGTTGCACAGCTGCTTGTTTTGAAGACCCTGTGCAACACAAGTGCTGTTGGTGCTTTTCTCGTTCTGTCATGCAGACTGCTACAAAGGGTAAGATCCAACACCATCATTAGTGTTCACTGTTTCATCAAGGACAGTCCAAAGTGCAGCTTTTTTTCCCTTCTGCAAGTGTTTGGTGGTGAAGAACACATCCAGGACTACAACAGTTGGTGCCACTGCCTTGATTTGTGCTCAGCCACCGGCAGTTTTACCCACTGTTGCTTTTGCAGACAGCAAATGTCAACACCAAAGAAGGCAAATGCTGTCTTAGTGTTGCTGAGAAAATAGTTTTGATTTCTCAGAAGCCCTGCAAAGGTCTCAGAGACCTCTAGACCATACTTTGGGAACTGCTTCCCTACCGAAACTGTGAGATAGAAAGACTGAGAGTTTTGTATAAAGCACCCAAACATGCATTCTCACGTGTATAAAACATCTCAGACTGGAGTTATGATGGACATTTCATGTTTATTGTGGAAGGAGCAAATGCCTTTAGTTCTTACATTTACTTTTTCTTATAAAATCTTTTAAAATCTTTTGTGATTCTGCCAAACTTTGTTGGTGGTGTTTAAGGTTGATGCTAAAAGCCATCAACTTTGTTTTCGTGCATTTTTTTTGAAGGGCTCACCTTGTGGTGGTAAGATTTAGTGGTTAGCTGTTTGGATTTTGGTTTCTTTCTTTCTTTTTTTTTTGAGACAGCGCCTCAAGCTGTCACCCTGGATAGAGTGCTGTGTCATCACAGCTCACAGTAACTTCCAACTCCTGGGCTTAAGTGAGTCTCCTGCCTCCGCCTCCCAAGTAGGTGGGACTACAGGCGCCCGCCACAATGCCCAGCTGTTTTTTGGTTGCAGCCGTCATTGTTGTTTGGCGGCCCCGGCTGGATTTGAACCTGCCAGCTCAGGTGTATGTGGCTGGCACCTTAGTCGCTTGAGCCATAGGCGCCAAGCCTGGATTTTGGTTTCTGACACATTTGGATTTAATTCTCAGTTCTGTAATTTCCTAACTGTGAGAGCTTTGGAAACCTACCCAGGGGTCTACAATTTATAGGAACGATAGAACCTCTGTCAGAGAGGAGTTGGGAGAATCAAATGAGATAATTTAAGGAAAGCGCTCATTAGGGTAGTGGCTTGGTCGCCACAGCCAGTCAGTAACTCACTCTTCCCCCTGGCTGAGTCACATTTTGTGCTGTACTAAAGGGTGTTTTTTCCCCCCTATGTTCTATTTGGTGATGTACATCTTGTTAATTTGGTACTGAAACTCAGAACACATTGGGGACTGTGATTGTGTCAGTTTCTCATATTAAAAAGGGCAAGTGTCCAAAATACAAAACACTGATAGTTTTCTCTGTTTCAACTGTGGCTGCCAACTTTGGCAACTTCTTTATTAAAAACCTTTGGGAGTTCAGGCACTATTTTGCTTGGGCTGCTTCAGCTCCCCAGAGCTTTGAAGTACTTAATGTGATGTAGCCCTTGATAGTTGAGAAATTATGGGAAAGTCTTCAGCTTTGAGACTCTGAAGATATTGAGTAAAGTTTGAACTAGAATGGTCATTCAGCTCTACTGTATTCTTCTGTAAACTCATTTATTTATTCATTAAATATTGAATGGGTCCCTACAATTTGCAAGGCCTAGACTAGGTTCCGGAGATAAGAGTGTGACCCCTGCCCTCTTGGAGGGTATATCCTGGAAGAGGAATAGAATGCTAATCAAATAATCACCTGAACTAAGATGCACTAGACTTACTGACTGTATTAGATGCAGGGCTGGGAGATAGGGACCTCTTATTATCTCTATTTTGTAAGTGAGGGAATTGCCAGGCTCAGTGGCTCAAGCCTCTAATCCTAGCACTCGGGAGGCTGAGGCGGGTGGATTGCATGAGCCCACAGGTTTGAGACCAGCCTGAGCCAGAGCGAGAACTTGTCTGTAAAAAAATAGCTGGGTTGGGCGGCACCTGTGGCTCAGTGAGTAGGGCGTCGGCCCTGGCCAAACTTCAACAAAAAATAACTGAGCATTGTGGCAGGCACCTGTAGTCCCAGTGACTCGGGAGGCTGAGGCAGGAGAATCACTTAAGCCCAGGAGTTTGAGGTTGCTGTGAGCTATGACACGACAGCACTCTACCAAGGGTGACAAAATGAGACTGTGTCTCAAGAAAAAAAAAAGAGACTTTAGCTTATTTTAAGTTCAGTCCCTTATAGATACCTTATGTTTGATGCTTGGGCCCAACTTGGGCCATGGGAACTCATTTCACTTGGCCCCTGAGTCTTTTTCACACAATTCCAGTAGTCTTTCATAGTTTCCATATTCATTTATTTTTTATTTTTATGTTTTCGAGACAGGGTCTTGTTCCGTAGCCCAGGCTGGAGTGCAGTGGTACAATCACAGGGCACTGTAATCTCAAACTCCTGGGCTTAAGCAGTCATCCTACATAGCCTCTCCAGTAGCTGGGACCACAGGTGTGTGCTACCATGCCTGGCTAATTTATTTATTTATTTTTTATTTTTTGTTGGAGAGAGCTTTTTGCTATTTTGACCAGGTTAGTCTCAAACTCCTGGCCTCAAGTGATCTTCCCACCCTGACCTCCCAAAGTGCTGGGACTACAGGTTCAGTGAGCTGCCTCATCCTTCCACTTTGATACTCATTTAATAAAAACATTTAACAGTCCTTTTAAAGGACTGTTCCTTTTAAGGAACAGAGAAATTATAGATATTAACATCTCATTAATTCTGTCCGTCTGATATATTTATTCGAAGAGACTGAGCTAAAGTTTAACCTGTCCTTTTTTGAAATGAAAATTAATGGTAGATACATGTTTATGTGAAGAACTCATGCTACAGACGAAACAGTCGGCACATCTTTGGTCTCTCTGGAAGCCTGAATTTGCATTCTTACAGTCGACAGTCACAGGGCAGTGTAGCATTTCTTCGTGTGATATCTTCCCACTAATGCCTTTTGGAGGACTGGTTCCTGTGAATGTAGGTAAATAGTCATAAAGATCAATAAAAAGAAAGAAATCTTAATCCAGTAGATTAAGATTTGTGCTGTACTAAAGAGTGTACTAAAGGGAATCCAAAGTGTAGATTACCTGTTTGCAGACTGAGAAGTGCCCTCAGCCCAGCAAGCACAGTCCTCCAGGACAGTTGTGGAAAGTTCCAGAAAGCCCAACTCCAGGAATTCTCTTTACAGGAGTTTTGCTCTGAACAAAGCCTCCTGGAACTCGAGTCTAGACACTCCTTTTTCTGTCTTTCCTCACAACCTACTTGCTTTGCTTATTTTGTTCATAATCTGTTTCTGTGCCGCTGGAATGAATGCAGGTGTCTTGAGAGTGGGGACTTCCCCGCATTTTGTTTAGTGCTGGAAATATAGCCAGACAAGTGATAAATATGCAGTAATATTTGTTGAATAAATGAATGAATGAATGACTGTTGTAACTACTCACGCTCACTAGTCAGCACCCTGTTACGTGTGTGAAACCATAGCTCATACATCTACACAGAACAACCAGAGGAAGGGCAGCAGTCACTTTGCTAGTAATGGTTGAGTTTCTTTAAATAGAGGCCGCAGGTGGGGTCTTGAAAGGACCTGGACAAGGCTGTGGAATGTGAAACGGGCACATGGGTACTGGGTGGCAAGTGGTCAACTTCAGGAACACAGGCTCTGAGGGTGCTGTGGCGAGGCCAGTGGGCAGGAACACAGAGGATTGAAAACCTAAGTACGTAGGGCCCAGCAAATGTGGGGTTGAATAGCTTAGTTTAGAGTTATTTTTAAGCATCGTACAAGGAGATTTCAAGAAGTCTATTTGTCTTTAATAATACTGTAGCTCTTGATAATTCTTATTTGATTATCATTTATACACGTGAAAAAGCCAGCATACCCTTTTTTGGTAAAGCTCCAGAATAGTCTTTGTGCATAATTTCCAGGATTTTTATGTAACGCTATTAAAATCTGTTCTTCCCCCACCTTCCAAAGAAAAACGTGCCACCAGAAGAAGCTTTTGAATCATTTATTTTCCTGTTTGAGTTGTGTGGGAAATGGTAACTACATTTTTTTAACAATATACTTTTGAAGAGTGAAAGAAAATCCACATGTATGTGATTTATTTTCTTATATATGGATATTAAAATACAGTATACCATTAAGGCTGTGGCATTTTAAGGAAAAGTATTTATTGCATCTTAATTCAGTTAGTTTTACCCTATTAAGTGTTACTACTGCATTCTGTAACTTCACAGATGAATTATTCTCCCTGTGAGAAAATGCTTCTGCCTCTTAGGGCCATTAGTGTTAATTTTTGTTTTGTGAATGAACTGTCTGAAAACTGGGTGGAGGAGAGGAATTCTGAAAGGAAAGCACTTTTATAAAATTACTTTATTTGTAAAAATGAATTTGTTGCTTTCCATCTAAAGATGTTTTCTCCACCAACAAATTAAGCACTTTTGGGCAAATAATTTAATCTTCTCAGGTTTTTCGTTTCCTCATATTAGTAAAATGTGAAGTTTTAACTGGATATGCCATACGATTCTCCACCATTCTTTAAGAATAGCTGAGATTCTCGTATGATTGGGGAATAGTGCTTGTTTTTAATACGAAGACGTCGTTTCTCCTTTGTCCGTTTGCTGAAACCCTCATTTAGACAAATTTAGACTAGAGAGACTCAGATTTACAGAACCACTAAATTGCAGGGTGTGTGTGAGATTTTTAACTTTATAAAGGATTCTTTACTTCCTTTGAATATAAATAAGATTGAGTTCTGGAAGTGTAATTTACACATGGTTTTTTAGGGTCACATTTGTTGCACAAAGCAGGGTTTTGTTAGAAAGAACCCCGTTTAATTCTGAAAGTTTGAGAGACACTTTTGAAATGGCTTGGAGAAAATGTGAAGTGAATAAATTCTTTTTTCATATGTGCCTTATTTCCCATTTGAATGTTATTTTGGAGATAGGTTGGAAAGTTTGTTGTCAATAAAACGAATCTCACTATATTGGCAAATTTTTCACTAAAGTATTGAGCAAATAACTTGTATCGCTGATAATGTTCTTACTTATTGATTATCCCTTTAAAAAAGGACTCTTGCACCTGATAGTGATTTGCCGGACGGATCTATTTACCATGTTTTTAGTGTGTCAGGGACAGATAAGTTAGCCCTCTGGCACCCCCCAAATTGACACATCTGGGAAGTGTGTATCTTAGACCAGTAATCAGAGGTCACCAATGTTGGAAGGAAACTCTTAAATTTTACAATGGATTTCTAAAAGATTTTGAATGTTTTTTTTTTCTTCTCAGGAGCATATTTTTCTTTCTTGAAATCACTGATGCAGAACATTTGATTTCCTGTAATTTCCATTTTCTTTGTTCAAAGTGTCTCTTTTCTGGATCTCTTGAGTTTCTCTGTGTGCTTTCTCTTCCTTTTGCTCTAATGATGAACACTCATGAAAGCCTTTCCTCTAACCGCGTCTGAGCTGGGTGAGACAGTGCTCCATCCATCCAGGGGTAGTTGATGAAATACCTCCTCCATTTTATTTTTCTGTCTTATGTTTATAGTAATTTGAGTGTGGTATTTTTTTCCTGAATGATTTTCTGAGCCTTTCTTAACAAACAGCAAAGAAGCTCATGGAAAGTAACATAACTTTTGCTGTGATTTGCGTGGCTAGTGAAATAAAGTAGAAGGGGAAAAACTCTACTTGGTTTTGAAAGACAGTGTGGTCTTTGGGTACATATGTTACCTGAGAGAGAGAATTTCACCTCAACAAAGAGACCCAGAATAAGTTTGAAACTGTAGCTTCCCTGAGAGAAAGTGTTATTCAGAGCCTGCTGGAGTCATATGTTCTTTAAGGACTAATGTGATGTACTCAGTGTGGAAGTAATTGAAAAACTTTTAAAACTACCATGCAAACAAGAAATTTCAAAGGACTTTTCTTGTCTCTCACACAAATTTCATAGTGAATTTCTCAGCTGGAATAACTTAATGCTGTTTTTGTTTTTTTTTTTTTTTTGGCTCCCCAAAGAGATGGTGATTATGAACACTTTTTCAGAGCTGATGATTCTAAGGTAACAACTTTGTCCCTTTGCCATTTGAAGTTCAGATGGAAATATTTGCTTTCATAGCTTTAGTCATGATGTTGCTTTATTTAGTAGCTATTAAATTTCCAATTCCATATACTCCCCTGGAGGTGTTCCAGTTTGCACTAAGGTTTCTGTTTCATCTTACAGCATTGCTTGTGGTGTGTGGAGCTTTTCCGAACAAGGAATATCAATGAGGTTCTTATTCTGGGTGATAACTTTGAGCTATTCTGTGATTTATTTTATTTTTCATAACAGCTTTTCAAAAAAATACACATACCATGCAATTCATTTATTTAAAGTATACAGCTTGGTGGTTTTTAATATATTGATAGAACTGGGAAACCATCACCACAATCAATTTTAAGAACATTTTTATCGGCTCGGCGCCTGTGGCTCAACGGGCTAAGGCGCCAGCCACGTACACCTGAGCTGGCGGGTTCAAATCCAGCCCGGACCCGCCAAACAACAATGACGGCTGCAACCAAAAAGTGGCTGGGCGTTGTGGCGGGCGCCTGTAGTCCCAGCTACTTGGGAGGCAGAGGCAAGAGACTCGCTTGAGCCCAGGAATTGGAGGTTGCTGTGAGCTGT
>CAUYON010000523.1:0-45955 GCA_963573935.1 Arctocebus calabarensis
TAAAAAATCTACATAAAATAAGAGAGAGACAGAGTTGTAGGAGAACTATTTCCTCACGTACTTAACAAGTTAACCTTAAATGGGTCTTTGACTTTGTTTCTTCACAGTGCTAAGATCTTTAGGCATTTGACAAAATGTAAAGACATTTTGTCAACCTCTGGACCAAGCCTCCAGCCAAGAACCTAGGAGACAATGACTGCAAAAACTTCAAAGTATCTGTTCCCAGATAACCAGAAAACAGTCTTTGTGTTTGCCTCAGGGTTGCCCAAATCTATTGCTTTTTCTGTGAAGGCAAAAGCCAGTTTAACCCATTAGTGGCTTACTCAAATGAGAAGTACACGAGACATACATGTGGGAATTTCTAACCCCACAATGAGATGGTTTAAGAGAGGATAAGATCACTTAACTAGTATGTGGGACTAAAGCCCAAGCAACCCAGATGCAGAGCTGGTACGATTATGTTCATCTTCTTGGAGGAAGGAGGGCAAGAATAGTTTCATAGAGTTGACATTTAGCCAGGCCTTTCAGGAAGAGGGGAACTTTGCAAGAAGGGAAATCCTGCAGACTGTCACTCATGGTGTATCTTCTCCACTCAGAAAAGATAGTGTCTTTTACACCAGGTCTCCCAAGATTATTGGACCACCTAAGTTTCTTTTGGCTGTTTAGACAGCTCCATAGCTCCCAATAGAGGCATAAAATGATAAGGGAGACCCCTAGTGAGGCTGGCCCAGTGGTAGCAGATCTGTGTCCAGGTCAGATGTACTAGAAATGGTAACCTATAAGTAGAAAGGGCTGGTCTGGAGGTCAACCTGTCTGAGATGTGTGAGCTCAGGCAAGTTCCTTACCTCTCTGAGCTATTTCCTCCTCTGCAAGATGGGAAGGAAACTAGAAACCTCCCAAGTGAAAATTCACTGATAAATAATCTGTGTTTCAAAGAGCTTTGCATACTGTAAAGCATTCTACAAGTGTAACGTTTTATTTCTATTAATAAAAAATAAAGCAGGATCCAATTTTTGAAATAATACCATATATAAAAATGTATTTGTATATATATTCAAATCAACATATTCTCTCTTCTCTTCTAATTCTATTCCTATTTCACATTTTAATTTTCCTATAGGAAGAAAAATAAATAAGTTTGGTGTTGTTTTCTAATCTCAGGAGAGTATTTATTTCTTCGTGTTTGAAGCGCTTTGCATTGGACAGCAATGGAATAGTGATTCACATTTTGAATTTATGTCTAGAGAAATATGTTTCAAGATACCATCATCTATCAAGGGAATGGGTCAAAACAACATCTGAGAATGTAGATTGATTTTTCTAATGTTAAGTCAAGAGTAGGATGGACCTACAACAGATAGATTGAATGGAGAAGATACAGGACTTTAGATTCTTCAGAAAATGTGTTTTGTTTTTCTTTTCTTGTTACACTTTCTGGTAAAATAGTGGTTTCCAAGAAGACCCCCTTTTATTACTGGATGTAATTTTTTGTTGTTGCCTTTTAAATGTGAGACACATTCTTTCATTTCTTCATTTATGGGATCAAAGAAGGTGAAGTGTCTGTTGTATTTTTTAGATTTGAATATCATAGATTCGTAGAGCTGGGAGAGATCTTGACATTGTTTGTTTCCATCCTCCTTGCTCCTTACTTTGTGAAGAAGCAGGTTCATAGGCTGAAGATGGATAACCTAATACAGCCTCTCTCCATAACTCATTCCTAGCTCTAACAAACCATACTTCGACTAGGGAAATTCTTCTTTGTAGTGGATTTAAACTGTGCTCCTTGCAGCTGTGGCACAGTTCTGCTGCTCTATCACCCTTGGAGGTGGAGAAAAACAGCTCAGTCACTGTCCTGAGGAATCAGCCTTCCTGGCCTTGAAGATCCTTATGAAACTAGTCTTCAGCTTTTGCTTCTCAAGGCTAAACAACCTAAATCCGTAGATATAATTCTTCATTTCCGTCTTCTTGAGTTTCTCAGAACCTTCTCCAAATCTGCTCATTACTCTTAACTTCTATAGTTTAGAACTTTTCAGGGGGATCTTGCCAGGGCTAACCTGATTTTCTGCTCATTCATTAATCAGCTAATACACATTTATTGAGCTTCACATTTTAAATACTAGACCTCTGAGCTAAGCCTTCAGGGTATGAAGATACGTCAAAGGCAGCATAATGGAGCAGTTAAGAACCTCGTCAACTTCATGCATCACTACTCAGTAGCTATGTGGCCATGAGCATGCTATTTAAACTCTTTAAGTCTTAGTCCTCCTGGGCAAAATAAGATAGTTTCTATCTCACAGGATTATTGGGAAGAGTGAATGAATTAATGCAGTGATACACTTGGTGCAATGGCTGGCACATAGTTATGGCCATGTGACTATTTGTTAAATAGGATAAAAATGAAATAAGATACAGACTCTGCCCTTGAGTTGTACCCATTCTATTTGCAAGTATAAATTAGTAAATGACTAAGAAACAACTAACTGCAATTCAGTATGTCAGTGTTCTGATAGCAGAAGTATGTGGAGTGAAAGTTCAGAAGCCCAAGAGAAATTATGCCTCATGGCATTTGGAATGGCTTCATAGTTCAAGGAAGGGGAGCTATCTGATGTTTTTCTTTGATTCACATATCATTGACTCATAAGACTGGGAGAAGCTTTGCAATGACATCTCATTGTGCATTTTCACCCTGCAGACCACCACATTGGGCCTCTGGGGAAAGAGAAAGGACTTTCTAGGCTGACCAAGGTAGCTGGAGGGCATTGTAGGCAGAGGGAGCCTTGTGAATGAAGACCTTGGAAAGTAAATGTGTGGCCCATGTTTGAAGAACGATGAGTGGCCTGTTATGTCATGGGGAGTTATACGCTTTGGGGGGAGGCCTTTCCATGAAGATGGAACCAGATTGTGAGGGGATATGGAAGCCTTGTTGATGTGTTTGCCTTAGCTTTAACCTAATCTGTGCTCATGATGCTTTATGGAAAAGAGTGTAGCTCAGTTAGGGATGCTATCAAAGCATTTGATGTTTTTTGTCTTGTAGTCTTCTTACTGTGTCTGAACTCAAAGCTGTGTGTCTGCCATTGGAAGCCAGAATCTGAGTCTCACTCAGTTGCCTATTTCTCTGAGGTCCAGGCACTGTTTCAGATACACAGCAGGCTAAAGTCATGTGCTGAAATCAAATTTCCCAGTACAACCAGTGACCTCATCTGCCTGTTCTAGAACATCTAGTTGTGCTTATGCATGAATGAACAAATGCAAATAAATCCAGTGCTTTTGCAGTTTTCAAGTACCTCTCCGAAAGGGAACAGTTTAATGTAAAACCCAAACAACCTATACATAGGTCGTTAGCAAAGTTTGGAGACATGCAAAAATCAAGAGATGTAAAATCTGAGCAAATAGAAACAAATGAAGCTTTCTCAGCATCATTGATTAGCTGAGCAACTTGAAACTTACATGGGAGAATCAGAGAGGATTCAACTGTGTTTCTTGGAAGTGAAATAATGGATTATAACATCATCTGTCTCAAAATTTTCATAGTGACCCATATATAACATTAATAAGTCAATTATCCTTGTGGTATCTTTGCATTTTGTGTTCAGCTTCTTGTACTCCTGCGTGACATATTTACAGCTGGTTGTTCTGATGGGGGCCCTGTGAACCTTGAGTGGGTTTAAGACTTACTCTCTCTTCCCTTCTTCAACTCCTTCTCAAGTGTTGACTTACATAGGCCACAATTTATGCTGACGATGGCTAAGGAACATTCAAGATGTGGAGGGCAGATTGTAAAAGAAGGTTGAGGGCAGAAAGCAGCTCTTGAGAAACTAGAGAGACAAATATGTTTTACATCAAGTTCTCCCATTGAAAAAATGTCAAAAGAAGTGAGAAATACTCAAGTCGTAGCAGCTGGTTGAATGCAGCAATTCTCTCACTTAGGGCGCCAAAGCTGCAATTTTCTATCTAATTCACTACTCAATCATTCCATGGCCCCTGTCTCAAGCTCAATTTAAGCTCAGTCCCCAATACACAGAGCCACTGTGCAGTGTATAAAGAAATGCCTAGCAGAAGAAACTGATGGAAGGAAGGAGGCATGTGGTAACCCAAAGCTTGGGTTCCCAAGTCATCCCAGGATCACGTGGCATCTCTCTCCAGAGCCCCTTATAATGTCCAAATAAAATAGGTCATTTCTCATTTAGCCTTTAAATTTTGATTATCCCTTCCTGATAGGAGAATGTGATCTTTTTAAATGCTCACCACATAAATGGGGGAAACAGACAAATTTACTTGAGAGACTCAGGGGACAGTGCCTGCATTGAAACTTTGCTGCCTTAAGGGTTTTGAATTGAAATGGAAACCAGCTGGCTCTCTGCAGCGCTCCATCACTTCTGATGACTGTTTGTCTTTTTCAGAGGAGTTGGGCTGAGCAATAAATATGACCAGTCTTTAGGGAGACTGTCCTGGAAGCTGCTGGATCTTTCTTTACACATGTCAACTGTATTTCAGTTTTCAAAAGCAGTTTTCCATTTGTACCTCTTTTTCAATCTCACTGAAGTCCTGCAAAGAAATGGTGGCAATGTCACTATTACCAATGATCAGACGAATAGAGCCGGGGCTTACATCAAGTTCCCCCATTGCTCCAAAGGGCCAGGACTAGAACCTGGGTCTGAAGTGCAAATCTGTGCTTGTTTGCTTAAATCAAGTTGCCTTTCTGTTCACTGGTCCTGAGTAAATTTTCCTAAAGTTAGTAAAAATTGTATTCTTAAGTGAATAACTAATTAGCTCTAATCAGTTTCTGCATTTCTTAAGAGTATGGCATTTAAATCTAAAGACTTTTATCTAATGATGTCTAAGGAAGAGCTTCTCTTACCAACTCCAGCAATATAAAGGGGGAAAAAATAACATGTTCATATTTTCTGTGCTGATCATATTGGGCTTCTTACAGTCACGGGAGCCCAGTAGGCTGTTACGCAGTCCGTAATCCTAGGATATGCTGTAGAAATACACAATTTGGGGTAACACTCCAAATGACTTTATTTTTGGCATGTCTGGATTCCTTTTGTTCACATTGCAAAGGGCAATACACCTTCTTCCCCAACTCAGCTTCTCGCTAAGATGTGACTTACAAAGCACAAGTCACCTTTAATCTACCTTTTGCTTAACTATTCATTGAATCCAAGATCCACATTAATAAGACCCAGATGTTTTTGCGAGAAATGTTTAGAAACTGAAATAATCAAGTGGGTACATGGCACAGCCTTTTTTTTCTGGGGATAAATTAAAACTCTTAGATGTGTTATTTTTTGGCCTTGAAATAGATTCTTTTCCCTGGTAATTGATCCCAGTCTTCACATATAACCTGAGAGCTATGGGAGTGCATCTTCTGTACCTTTTCTTGTGTCATTAATGTACTATGCATGTGTGTGTTTTGTGTGCCTAAACTCGTTCATTCTTCTCTTATTCACTTTTCTTTGCTTTTTTAATTTCTAGTTAATATGAGGGTACATACAATTGGGTCACATTGCTTGTATTTGTAGGGTTAAGTCTAAATCATGGCCACATTCCTCACACACATAGGAAGTGTGCCATACATTGTACATTATTTCCACTTCAACTCAAATATCTGATTAAACGAAAAAACAAAAGAAATAAGAAAAACACAAAAAAACCCTCAGTTACCTTTAAGAACTTGAATCAGTAACTCATACTTACTTGAAAGGATAAAATATAACATATTACTTATAAGCATTAGCTCAGTAGTCAAACCGAAGTGGTGTTGAATCCTGCTTTGCTATTGACTAGTGGACAACCTTGGATATATTTCTACTTTAAAGCCTCAGTTTTATTATCTTTAAAATGGATTACAGTAGTATCTTTCTTCTAGAATGAATGAGGATGAGAGGAAGTAATACACTCAAATCTCTTCTCAAAGTTATTAGCATACAGAAAGTGCTGAGTAAAAATTATCAATTATTATTCTCATTGTGAAAGTGTTTTCTTTCTTTCTTTCTTTTTTTTTTTTTGAGACAGAGCCTCAAGCTGTCACCCTGGATAGAGTGCTGTGGCATCAAAGCTCACAGCAACCTCCAATTCCTGGGCTCAAGTGAGTCTCCTGCCTCTGCCTCCCAAGTAGCTGGGACTACAGGCACCCGCCACAACACCTGGCCATTTTTGGTTGCAGCCGTCATTGTTGTTTTGGCTGGCCCGGGCTGGATTCGAACCCGCCAGCTCAGGTGTACATGGCTGGCGCCTTAGCCCATTGAGCCACAGGCACCGAGCCTGTGAAAGTGTTTTCATTAAAACAAGGATTGTGAAAATATTATCCTTAATTCCATTCATGCCAATCTGCTAATACCTGGTTCAAAGTAAGATCTAGAAAAGAGGAGACAAAAAATGTATTATCAGGTAAGATTATTATTTACATGGTAAAATAAAAATACTTAGAAAACCTGAAAAGTTATCAGAAATGATGAATTGAGTTAGTTCATTCAATATGAAATAAATATACAAAAATGAATAGCTTTATAGTTGTGATAACTATTTAGAAAATACGAAGATAAAACTTACTTAAAATAGCACTGACATATAAAATAATTAGGAATCAATTTGTTGAGGAATTATATGGACTCAATATGGAGGAAAAAATACAATTTTAAGAGGAGATTGAAGATTCGGACACATAGAAATAGGTGTCATCTTCCTGAAAAAGGAGACTGAATACTGTCAGTATTTTGATTCTTCTGAAAGACATTTACATATTTAATGCAATTTTAATCGAAATCGTGTTGCTTCTGTTCTTTCCTGGAAAATTGACCAAGTCTTCTAAAGTTCATCTTGAATAATAAATAGAATGAAAGGACTAAGAGAAAAATTAGAAGGGGAGCAGTAAAGCAGGTTTTTCTCTGGTAGATATTATCCCATAAAGTTAATGGTAATTAAAACAGGCTATTGTAGAGCAAGAATCTGTAGACAAATGGGGTAAAACATCTCAGAAACAGACTCTATTAAGAGTTTAAAATGTGGTCCAAATTACATTGCATATAGGGTGGCCATGAAGCTTGTGTGAAATTACTTTATGGCTACCCTGTGTTAGTTGAGGAACTATCAATTATGTAATCAAAGGTGTTGAAGCACTTGGTTACACCTGGTTAATTGATTGGGAGAAAACACTGCATGTTAAATTCTGACAAGAAAAGAGAAAATGTAAAAAAATTGAAAACATCTATTAAAAAAGAGAAAATAGAGGGTAACCTTTATCTGACTGTAGGATGGAAAGGCTTCTAAGCATAGAGGAAAAAGTGATGATTTGGTTATGTAAACATGTAAAAATTATCTCTACCAGAAATTTAATTAACAAACAAAAGACCTTATTAAATAATAAAATGAAAAAAATATTTTTGGCAAACCTAGCTATGAAGGCTTGATATCTTTAACAAACGGAGGGTTTAAACAAATAAGAAACTACCTAACATTCCACTAGCAAAAAACAAACAAACAAACAAAAACATGAGTTTGGTCCATAAGCAATTAAAAGAAGATATATGGTACCAATAAATATATGAAAAAAGTTATAGTCACATTTATCAATAGAGAAATGCAAATTAAAACAATAATGGGGCACGGCTGATAAAAATTTTGAGAAACGATGTTTTGGTGATGATGGGATCAATCCCACGTAGCTACTCTCTCTCCCTTGAGAAAGAGGAGTGATTTATTACCCTTTCTGGAAATCAGTTAGATAATATATATCAATAAGCTAAAAATAAATTAAAAAGACTGGACTTAATATAATGCTAGAAATAGATCTTAAGAAGATTAGCAGAGACAAAACTTCATGTAAAAGGATGATTATTTTCATGTTGTTTTTAATAAAGAAATTTTGGTTCACTCCAAATTTTCAGTCACAGGCTAATCGATAGATATATTATGAGATTGCCATCAAAAATAGTGTTTTCAATATTTAGTGTAGGGGAGCATGTTTTTGACTTACTATTAAGTGCAAAGAGCAGAAACTTTACATGAGGTAAACACTGAACCTGGAATTCTACAACAAGATAGCAAGGACATAAAAGAGGTTTAAACCTCAAAGGGCAAAGAGAATGAAAGAGGAGGTGACATTGGTGAAGAAATGCCAGCTACATTCTGAAAGCTCAAAGGAGAATAAACAAATGGTAACTGACTTGGCACAACATTAAAATAATAGTGAAACTTAAGCTCGTAGGGGACAGAATCAACAAAAATCAGGCTGTTTGTGCTCGCCAGATTCTGGAAATGATCAGGAATGGGAGTCACAGGTATTTTACAAGGTGAGGTGTGGGTCAGAGTGGAAAATAAGTGGATAGGTTTATAGAAAGAGCAAATAGATCCCTTCACCCACTGGGTCAAGACAAAACAATTTGTATTCTGATGAAGTTGAGCCAGAGATCTGGACTAGGGACAGGGTATGAAATAATGGGCAGGGTATGAAGAGGACAGGGTATGAAATAATGAGAATAAGGAGGTTTCACATGAAAATCTGCATACTGAAGAGTGAGAATCTATTCCTATCTTCTCTCCCAAAGTGCTGGCACCTTGCCATATACTTTGCTAAAAGGGAGGCCAAAGGATTCCTTTCTGGGGCAACTGAATAGTCTAAGAAAGGACCCTGATGAAAAAAACACCTCTGTTCCAAATCAGTCCACAGTAAATCTCACCACCTGTAACCCCCTACCATGCTCCTGGAACTTCTAATCAACCTTGGATGTTCTGTTCTTAGACATAGCAAATGACAGATATTCCTGGAAGGCCTCTAATATAGAAGTGAGACACCACAAGAGAAACAAAAAATAATTGGAGGAAACTGATGCAAAATAAGGCAGGGGAAAACATAAAGAGATTTCTAATTTATTTTGAGAGGTAAGACAGTATGTTGCATCTATAAGAACAGACCCCTGTGGGAAGGAATGTTTAGAAAACCATAATGAACTCATGGAAATTAAAAAATATGAAAGCAGAAATTAAAATAAATGGAAGAGTTGGAGAGCAAATTTAAGGAAAAAAATCTCCAAAAATAATAGAAATGAAAAAAAGAAAACAAAAACAAATTGAGGATCATTCTAGAAAGTTCAACTCTCAAATCATAGGAGTTTCTGAAAGGGATATGAGATAAAATAGAAGAAAGAGAACTGTTAAAGAAATAATACAAGTGGGTGGCGCCTGTGGCTCAAAGGTGTAGGGCACTGGCCTCATATGCTGGAGGTGGCAGGTTCAAACTCAGCCCTGGCCAAAAACTGCAAAACAAAAAAAAAGAAAAGAAATAATACAAGAAAACTTTCTGAACCAAGAGACATGGGTTTACAAATTATAAGGTATCTTATAGAAGGTGTTCTGAGATACCTTTCAATGTTAGCATAATGAATGACTAATGAACGAAACACACATATGCACACATCACACAGACACAGACATGCCTAGACATGTCATTGAGAAACTTCAGAACATTTGGAATAAAGAGAACATAAAAGATTCCAAAAAGGAAAAAAAAATCCCATAGGTGCCCATTCAAAAGATTGAGAACCACATTGCACAAACATTACTTGAAGCTAGAAGAGAAGAGAGAATTATATTCAAAATATGAAATGATTCTCCTCAACCCAGAAGCCAACCTCCTGCCACTGCCTCCCAGTGCTATGGGCTAAAAGTAATAGACATCTCATTAAATTAAGGTAATGAAGGTGAAGTTGATCAGGTTTTGGAATAAAGTATTTTCAGTTATGCAAGTTCTTTCCAAATTTCATTGCAAAGCCACAAAAGACATACACCTTGAAAAAAAGAGAGTGAACCAAGAAGGAGGAAGATTTAGGGAACTAGGAAATAAGAAATGCAAACCCAAAGGGAGGCTGAAGATATTCCTAGGATAATGGCAAAAGGGAGCTCTCAGATGTCAGCTGTGCAGAATTCCTGGAGAGAAGCCAGTTCCAGGTCAGAGCAGGAGGACTCAGCGTCCTGGGGGAGACATCTCCCAGGGGGAAAAAGTAATGGAACTTGTCAGTTGTCTGAAGTGCTTGCAGAGGAACTTTTCAGTTCCTGCGAAGACCTTGGCATTGGGTCAAAGCAATAAAAAATAATAGGAAATAAGGATAAGACAGTTATTAACTCCAGGGAAAACAAGAAAAGAATGTTGAAAAGAAAATTTAGTTATGACACATGCTATGGTTCAGCAGTGAACAAAATTTTGTTATAATGACAAATACTGAGTATTTAACACAAAACTATGAGATGGCTGTATTGGGATGACAAGGAGAGAGGAAATACACACGTGAGCAAGGGTGGATAAAACTTAATCCTCACCTTCCATATTGAAAGTCAGTAGATAATATCTGATGCAACAAGCTGGTGGGATGGGCTGTTATAATTGGAAAAGAAGGCAATGATAGCAGGGTTGGATCCTTTGTTCAGTTTCAGTGCAAGTCTTAGTGGAAAAGGCAGACCTAGAACTTTCCTCTCTGGCCCCCTACTCTGGGTACCGCTCCTATAGCAGAGAGCTCTGTCCAAATGCATCCTCTGCTTTCCTTTAGCTCTTCCCAAGCCACCTAGTTAGGGAAGACTCAATGAACGTTTCTCTTTCAATAACCTTATATTTGGGTTAAAATATATAACCATAATTTTTATTGTGTTCCATGTGACTTTTGCTGTAAGAGGCAGAAAATATCCTGTGCAGGATATTCTGTCAGAATAGGCAGAATGTATATCCTCATTACAACTTGAGTGTGCTAGCTGTGCTATTATTCTGCGTCAGAGTCTGAAGGCTGACTCTTCCATGGGTTAGCTGAATAATCTTGGGCATGCCACTTCATCTTCCAAGCTTTGGTTTTCTCATCTGTAAAATGGGTCCAAAAATAGTAGGTAAATAACAGGATTAAATAAAACGTAAGGGATAAACACAGTGCCTGGCTTGTAGAAGAGCTTAGGCCTGTTAATGACTGTGGTAGCACCAGAAGCATCATTGGCAGGTAGGAGACAGAGAGACACTTCATTGGCAGGTAGGAGACAGAGAGAGTCACTAATCCCAGGACACCACTATAAATACGTGCCTATGGAGCATAGGAGGCTTGACAATTAAGTTCTCAAACTCATCCTAGAAACAGTGCTACATACCTTGTTGGTGAATATTAGTATGGTCACCTTCAAAGTACTCCCCATGGGAGGCCATACACCAACACCAGTGCCTAGATCACTCTTCAAAGCAATTTTGGAGTTCCTTCTCAGGAATGGCCATTAGAGCTGTCACCTTGGAAGTGCTACCGTTGGCCATCTGGTGACTGTAGTGACATTTAGCAATGAGGTACGTAGCGCTTTTTCTAGGATGAGTGTGAAATTAATTGTCAGACCTTGTATGACAAGAGCTGGGTGCATAGTGCTCCCGAGGGGAGTGCTTCCAAGGTGACCACAGTCATATTCAGCAATGAGGTATGTGGCACTTTTTCTAGGAGGATTTCATGAATTTAATTGTCTAACCTCATATTTATAGTGTTAAGATTATGTGACATGGCTGTTGGGAACTACGGCATGAACTATGAGAGGAGCACAAAGACATCTGGAGCCATTTCCAAGTTTTGTGCCGACACCAGCCACTGGCATGAGTCAGACGCAGCCCTAGCTCTGGTGGTGGCGTTTGACAGTTGGAACAAAGATTGCAGTAATGACATGTTATAAGGCTTGTTATTCCTTCAGATATCCACAGGATACTTCCCCATGGGACATCTCTGAGTATGAAAATAGGTTGGAGAATTGTTTGAGACTTTCCTAGATGATAATTCTGAGATGTTGCTAAGCAAGACTGCGATGCTTGGGCTTGACCCTTTGCTTTTTATGAAGATCAGCCTAATGGACATCACTCCTACCTGTGTGTTTTCACAAGCAGACTGCATTGCCTGGTATACCATGGCCATTTCCTTTTTAAGAATCTCCCCACTGTGGTACCATGTACTTTCAAAACATACATACTATTCCATGGCAAACCCTGTTCTCTGGTCTGTAAGGTAGAGATGGGCTCATATAAGCCTGAAAGGCTCTGCAGAATGGGGGAGAATTTGTCTTCTACTCTAGGGAAATGACATATTTTCCCTATCACTCAGCACTGCTGCTTGACTTCTGGGGCTTGAAGCAAAGGGATGAGATGCTTAGGGCTCACTTAGGCATCTGCAGAGCAAAAAGCTGGCATCTATGAGGGACAACAAGGGATCGTCCTTCCTTTTGCTGCCAGGAAAAGCACCCTCTGCCACTAAGGATAGGTGGGAACATGCTGTTTATTGTACTCTGTTTATGCTGTGGTTTCCAAACCCCAAACACTTCTCTCTGTGCAGAATTAGGTGTGTAGGAAACTTCCAACCAGGTAGATACTTAAGGGCCTAAACACCCAGCCATTGGCATCCCGCTTCACAGGGCAAATGTTTTCAGTATGGGGAGTCATCACAGGGAGAACCTGTTATCTAAAGTTTCAGAGAATTCCATGAAGGGAAAGGCAGATTTTGCTGTAGAAAGATTAAGAGAAGGAAGGAAAGGAAAAGGACTCTTGGAGGCAAATGATTTCCATGAAGAAAGACGACAGAATGAAGGAAGGAATATATTCTTCTGATCTGATCATCATGGTGGGCGCCTTAAATTCATACACTTTCATTTGTTACTTATACTTTAATAAATCTTGGGTTACAATGAAAGAGTTCAGTCTGCTAAGTGAAAACTATGTTCAGAAACTTAGGTGGTGAAGTGCTAATGTGTGTGTGGTAGTTTACATTTAAATCTCATGGCCAAATTGTAGGTGTAATTATATAATTATTTCCATTCACAGATGAGGAAATGGAAATTGATAGGAATTTATAATTATTCCCATTCCTAGACGAGGAAATGGAGAAATTGGCTCTCTGTAGGGTGTCCAAGCTCACCCAGGCAGTAGGAGGGAGCTGCTACTTAGGTCCCCCCAAACTGTCATCTTCATTCTCTCATGGGAAAGGAAGTTCACTTCTTTCTTTCCAGGCATTTTATAGTGACTGAAAATGTTCTTCACTGCAAATCTTTTCTTGCCCATGTTTTTTGGGTCAACCTACTTTTCTTTCCAACAACAATTTGCTTTCACTGAACCCTGTGTACAGGAGAGGAGACAGGGCCTGGCCACCCGACTGAAGCTTCCCTGTCCCTCAGCTAGGGGTGGGGAACCCGCAGCCTTCTGATTTTAAGATTGTTATTTTTTCAAGTACGGAAGGAGGCAAGAAAAGCTTTATCTTTCTCTGCTTCTCCTCTTTTAATATAAGAATGTGTTCTATAAAAGTTGGATTCCGTCAAAAGGCCACACTCAAGGATTCAGGATGCGACATGGAACCATACAGCTAGACCACTCACCAAGGGCCATTAGTCCTAGAGATATCATAGCTCTCCCCTGCCTTCATTGCTTCACCCAGATATGCTCAGATTCCACACACCGAGGCATAAACCTGGTCGACTGTTCCCCCCAACACCTGCAAAGAGGAGAGGCCTGGTTTAGTGCTAGTCAGTAGCACTAATTGGTCCAAATCTGATTCTACCACTAGCTGTGAAAACATGGTAGTTTAGTTAACTTTTGTTTTTTTGTGACGGAGTCTCACTCTGTTACCCTTTGTAGAGTGCCCTAGCATCATCATAGCTCATAGCAACCCCAAACTCTTAGGCTCAAGTGATCCTCTTGCCTCAGCCACCAATGTAGCTGGAACTATAGGTGCCTGTCACAACACCAAGCTAACTTTTCTATTTTTAGTAGAGATACGGTTTCACTCTTGCTCAGGCGGGTCTCAAACTCCTGAGCTTAAGCCATCCTGCTGCCTTGGCTTCCCAGATTGCTAGGATTATAGGCATGAGCCACTGTGCCCAGCCTACTTAACTTCTTTATGTTAATTTCTGTGTTTTCCCAAAACTGCCTCGTAGGGCTGTCAAAGGATCAAATATGAAAATTATATCACCATCATGATCACCATCATCATGATCAACCCACCATCACCCCCAAAGAGCCCGCACAGAGTTGGTGCTTATAATATTGTATTTTTTCACCTGAGATTGGTTTCAGCTGTTGGAAAAAGTTGGGATTCACAGTAGGTTCAACTTAAGGGGTCAGAACTCAAGAGAAAGAAAGCAAGAAGAAATAAGAAATAGGCTTGTGCTTATGAGGTTGCCTGGAGACACTTCATGTTTCAAGAAGGATAGTTTAGAAATCTTTGACCATTGGATGTACAGGGCCTGAAGGGATGGCACTGTATTAGGGGAATGGCTAAGTCATTAAGAATCAAGTTTCTCTTTTTGTGGTGTATGTGTTTGAATTCCTAATTTTCAGATTTATAAGAGCAAGTAATTATATCACCAACTAAATGAGAGAAAAAACTATGAAACTAAACAAAATAGTATTCTTGCTGAATAATATATGTACATAAAATTAGAGCAATTCACAATTGTAGAATTCTAATGTTATATTAGTTGGTTGCAACTGCAAAGCCTGCATTCCTGTCTCCATTACAGCCCTGTTTTCCTTCAGTTTGAGGAAATGTTTTTCTTAATAAAAAACTCTAATGCTTTATTTTAGCCTAAAGGGATAAATCTCAGGCAAGATCTGTTTCAAATGATTTTTTGAGGTTTTAAAGAAATAAAATATTTTTTATTTTAATCTCATTAATTTTTTGTTGTTGCTGTTGCTCTTTTTGGAGGACTCAAACATAAATGGACTTGAAAAGTTGAAACTTTCCAACTGCCTAGTTCCCAGTGAATAGAAACTTCTCATGAACTAAGAATCATTCTGACTTCTCTCCAAAAAGGTTGTATTAGTATGCAATCCCACTAGCCATGCAGAAGTATTCCCTTCTCTCCACCTCCACACCAGCACTCTGGTGTTTTGTGACTTTGTAAGGTGGGTTCATCTTGCTGGATTAGGTGATATCTTAGAGAAGTGTGGAGAATCCTCAAAGATCTAAAAGTAGACCTTCCATTTGATCCTGCAGTCCCATTACTAGGAATCTACCCCGAAGGATACAAATTATTTTGTCATAAACACATTTGTACCAGAATGTTTATTGCAGCATAATTCACAATTGCCAAGTTATGGAAGCAATGTAAGAACCCATCAACCCATGAGTAAATCAACAAGCTGTGGTATTGTATATCATGGAATACTATTCATCCATTAGAAAAGATGGAGACTTTACCTCTTTTACATTTACCTAGATGGAGTTGAAATACATCCCTCTTAGTAAAGTATCACAAGAATGGAAAAATAAATATCCAATGTACTCCATATTAATATAAAATCAATATATAAACAACTATATTCTCATAATAATAAAACATTAATATAGTCTAGTTGAGGGGTAGAGGGAAGCAGGAAGGGGGATGGGGAAGGACGATTAGCAGAAGGAGGGCATGAGGTGGGATCTCACCCTGATGTGAGGGTTTATAACATGCCCCCTGGGTGAGGGGCTCTTTTACAACTAGAACTTTACCTGGAAGTCAGAACAAGGTAACCCCAAAACTAGTACCCTCATATTAATTTGACATAAAAAATAAATTTAAAAAATAAAAATGAATTTATTGGAGAGAAAAATGAAGAAAAAAAATCAAGAGATGGTAGAAATATAGAATCTGACATCAGAGGAGCCATAGGGTTGTGTAGTTTCGCTCACTCCCCTCAGTGGCCCTGAGAAATCTGTGAAAACCAATGCGCATGCGTAAAATTCAATAGTACTTCTAGCCTCATCAATCAAGATATGACTTGGAAGTAATCTCAAGTCTCTTCTAGCTTTAATTAAAAAAAATAAATCAAAATAATGTGCGTTTATAATATATAGATACATATGTAGTGAATCAAATTGTTCAAAAGGACTTATTATGAAAAACAGTAGTTCCTTGACCTACCTCTGTCTTCTTCAAGTCCTCTTTCTTAAAAGCAAATAGCATTATTTCTTCTTGTTTTTCGGGTCATAATAAAACTTAATTTTAAATATAATTCAAAGTACTGTTTAACATGTTAAATTCTTAAAAGACACGAGATAATTAATTAGAATCGATGAGTAAATTCTTTTATTAGAATTAGGAAACGTGAGAATGGGAAAGCTCCTTGTGACCTAAACGCATATCACAAATGGAGAAACCAAAGTCTGGACAGGTGCTGAGACTTGTCCAAGTTCAGTTAGTTTGTGATACTATGGGTTAAAACTTGGGTCTGATGCCCTTTTCTCTTTACCAAATAGCTTCTAAGTAGTCAGATAATTGTGCTGTTACAATTCAGGTACATCCTCAATGGTGCTTTGATAATCTAGGGCTCTTCTCAAGAAAGTTAGACTATTTTAAAGTACTAGTTATGGTGAAGGCAATGGGAATAATGTGTTTATCAAGAGCAAAGTATAAGGTCTCTAAAAAGTATAGACACACTTTGGTAGGAAAAGAAAGAAAGGAACATGTAATTTAGAATAGGAAAAATAAAGCTTTAATGATAAAGAGAATTACATAATATTAGAAAGTGTCATTGGTAGGTACTTTTCAGTGTTAATTATTAAGTTCTAACAAATTTCTTGGCACATGTGATGGTTCCTTTAGTTTATCAGAGATTATCAATGTCCATGTAATAGCAAGACAGAGGAAATCTGAGACTATAAAGATTAGGGAAATAGAAATCAGAATTTGAGGTGTGTCTAAGCATGCATGTGTGTGCGGGAGGATGTGTTTTATGTGGATGGAAAAGGTGACAGTAAATTAGAGGCAAGAGTCAAAAGAATGTGCTGGCCTTCTAGGAACCATCTTTAACAGAGGCTGATACATTTGAAATCTAGTCTTAAGGTCAAAAAGACTTTGATCGGGAGCAGCTTGGTCATGTTAGGTCAGTTTCACAAACTGAAAGAAAACATAATTGGCCTAGACAAGGCATTGGCAAAATTATTCTGTAAAGGGCCTTGTAGTAAATATTTTCAGCTTTGCCAGCCATCAGGTCTCTGTTGCAATTACTCAGTTGTGCCATGGTAGCACGAGAGCAGACACAGATGACATGTAAAGCAGTGAACCTGGCTATGGCCCAATGAAACTTCACATGTGGTCACAGAAATTGGAACTTCCAGTGATTTTCATATACCATTTAATATTATGTCTCTTTTAATATTATTCCTCTTTTATGTTTTTAAGTGGCTGGAATCCTTTTTAGTTCAATGACTGTGCAAAGACAGGTGGTCTGCTAAATGTGGCCCATGGGTCATAGTTTGCTGACCATTGGGTCAGGTTGACAAAGGGTTAGGATCTGTCATGTCAGAAACGATTCTTCTATCCCAGAGAGCATGCAGAGAAGACCCATCACTCTCCTTTCTCATTTTGTGGTTTCCAGAAAGTACTTTCATAAACTAGAGGTCTTGACAGAAGATAGAGAAGGTCTGTGTATGATCTTTGCACTCTAATACCCCACTTCCTGATCTCCCAAGCACTCCAGTGGGTAAAAGGAAGAGGGTTCTTACTGCATTGTAGAATTAGTGCTCAATGCATTTGCCTTCGTGACTAAGGTGTAGGCCACTTCTAAAGGTTGTTTTTATTCTTAAGTTCGTTCTACATTCTGATCTGATGTAGTTTTATGCAGGGTGGGAAAACCTTTCCATCTGTCTTTTGGGGTCCACCTTCCTCTTGTATGTCAGAGGGGCTCAACTTTGCTAATAAACCCCAGAAGTGGTCCCAATAAAGAGACTATGGCTTCATTCCTCAAGGGCCACTGACACCCAGAGCTTGCTGTTGGTATAATTCCCATTTCTCATCCCTATACTATTGTTTAGTTTCTGGCCCTTATTATGAGAGCACTACCATATACTAATGGCACGGTTCCAGGGTGGAAAGTATCTTCTATATCAAATCACTGATATAGATGACAAAGGAATACTCATGGAATTTATATAGGTAACGCGTCAAAGCCAAATTGGGCTCCCACTACATTGTTCGTTCTACTCGACCATGCAGCCTGCCTCCAGTTTAGAGTTTATAGGGCTTGAGATCTAAAGACACTTGTAAACTTTGATGTGATGAGGTCAATTATTTCTAAGATTTATTGTCAGTACAGAGTATTTGTGCATTTTATTAATGTGTTTGCTTTCCACTAAGCTAACGTCATTGGCTTGAGTGTAGGAGGGCACATCATGACTTAGAGAGTGAAAAATGAACACCCACGTTCAAAGTCATGGAACAATTAGCTCCCGCTTCCCCCTATTGATGTGGAGATTTTTGACATTGGACTTTAAAATAGGTGCTTAGGGAAAAAGAGAAATTAAACTACAAGTTTAGAACATAATTTGAACATTTCTTAAGTTTTTTAGAATCTACTAGCTGGACAGAGACACATAAAGATTTCTCCTCTCTCAACTAAATATCAAATTACTTGATTCACTTTCCAACATATATTTATTTGACATAGAGATTTCTGTAACATTTACTCATTCTTTTTCCTTCCAACCTGTTTTGAAAGCCCATGTGCTTCACGATGGCTCCTGAGAAGATACCAGGGGAAGATCAGGCCTGATTACTGGCCCAGGGAACACACAAGTTGTTAGAGAAACCAGGAGAACCTGAAATAGTTCAAGAACAAGGTGAAACAATATGACCAGTGCCACTGTTCACATTATGCTAAGTTGGTGCGGGGTGGGGGATCTTCCATGAGACAATGTGTCATGCGGTCTCAATGTCTGTAAAAGTCTTCATGAAATAACACAGTTTTAACCTAGGCCCTGGAATTGGGTAGGATTGAAAGAGACAGAGGAAATCAATATTTTTTGGCTACAAACTGCTCTGGGACTTTGAAGTTCCTCATTTAATCCTTACTGAACATCACTATTCCTGTATCCACTTTGAATTTGAGGATCACAAGACATCTGAGAGAGATAGGATAGTGCAGTGTTTGACAGAATGCACTCTGGAAATGCACTCCCAGTTCCATGGAATTAGTTTTAGCACCACCATTTTATTAACCATGTGACCATATGTAAGACTCTGAACCTATTTTTGACTTGGTTTCTTTCTGGGTAAAATGGAGATCATGATATAGCTCCTGTGTAACTTTATTGTGAAGTTTGAATGAATTCAGGCAAATAAAGTGACAGGAACATATAGATGCCCAACAAATTCCATGCATGATTATTACTGTCATCTCCAAGCACCTTGTTCAGACCCAGGGCTGACACTGGAGTGCCTGTCTGACCCTAATTTCTGCTCACTTTGCTCCAGCCCAGGTGTGGAAGGTGGTGTCTGTGGACCTACCTCCAGCACCATGCTGGGTGCAGATGGAGCTACCATGATGGTACTTTGTGCGTCCATGGCGAGAGTGGCATGGTGAAGTAGAGGAGGTGGGATAGTGGGAGAAAGTTGCCTATGCAGGAGAACTACCAGTGTCAGGCCAAGCTGTGACTTAGGTAAACATCACTCCATACTCTTTCCTTTAATCCAGGCCAGATCTGATAGTACCCAACTGCCTCAATTTCCACACATGTGACATATACACACACATATACTTTCCCAGCCTCAGCTCTTATCTCTTATTCCCTACTGTGCTCTAGTCATACAGAATGAATTTGCATTCCCTGAAGTTCATTGGAATGTCCGTCATGCCCTACTGTGTCCCTGTTTCCTAGAGTCATTCCTGGTACATAGCAGGTGCTCTGTTATTGATTGATGAGAAAGTGAGTTCATGAGTAAGTGAGGTCTGTCTTCTTCTTAAAGATTGTTCTTACTTCCTGCTTATCTCGTCCATTCTTGTCAGTTGCCTCCTCTTGAGGCCCTGTCTGCCTCTTTCCGCCCCTTTTCTGAAAACCTGAGTGTTACTGCGCCACGTGTACATAGAAGCTGTGGTCATTCCCTCTTTGGCACTGATCATGTTGTAATTTGCTCTTTATTTGTCTGTCCACCTCATTAAACGGAGGGCGAGACAGAGGGTTCATACTGTGTACCACATGTCCTGCCTAGTGGAGGGTTGGCCTCCTCCGAAGACCCAGGATCAGTGAGTGTGCATGCTGTGCCCAGGCACGCGCACATACCCACGTGTCTTTCTAGGAGCTGTTCTGTCCTGGCCCCTCTGGGGGAGTGAGTCACCAAGGTGAGTAACAGGTGACTCAGGACAGTGGCAGATGTCCCTCTCCCTTTTCTGGCAACAGGGCAAGCAGGGCTCGGCCTCCACAGTTACTCTGGCAGTTGGAATTCAGAGAAATCAGTAGCTGACAGCAGAAGTGAAGTGCTTGAAACGGGAAGTCCTTAATCAGCCCTGAGATTTTTAACGAGCCTTCTCCAGAGCAGAGTCACTAACAAACCTTCCTGGAGTCCCTTGATCAGTTTAATTGGAGGACAGACGGTCTTAAACATTTATAAAAGCTGACAGAAAGATCTAATTCCCAAGGCTTCCCCTCTAGCTAATCCTGTGCCTCCGAAACTCACTTTCCTGACCACATGCAATGCTGTCTTTTGACCTTTACTGGATTCCAGATTGCCGTGTTCTGGCTCCGCTTCTGAGATGATCTTAATTCTGTCCTGAGCACACGCAGAATGACAGCAAACTACAGCACACTCCCCATTCTTTCTGGTGTCTCTACTGGAAACATCTTTGAGACAGGGGCACCTTGGGGGACATTTTGCTGCCTGTGTACGCCATGGATTCTGTTTATCTGTTTTGATAAAGCATATTTAAAGCTAACGCTGTTTAATCCCTGTTTAGGCATCACTACAGAATTTCCTACTAATTGAGATGTTTCTTTGCATTCCATGTGTTCTGTTTTGCTTAGCAAATTAAAATATTTGGAAAATTGAATTTTTGTATTAATAATATGTATTATAGAAGCCGATAAATGTGAGATTAATGGCCAAAAAGAGACATTTTGGATGGATAATTTAGATTTTTATCATTTATTAATCACAGAAAGTAAACCTGCTGTATAAGTAATTTTAGTTTTATCAAGAAGATAAATTGTTCTGGCTAATGAACATATAGATAGTCTATGCCAAAGGCATCTGGAGTAATCTGTTAATCATTTAACTGTGTCAGGGCATACGCAATGTCTTCATAAAGCAATTAAAACACATAACTTTCTCCACTGAAATGTGTGTTGGCCTTCACCGCCTAAAGCAAATTAAAATGGCATTTGTCTCAGACAGGGTTTCAGTGGCACGATATCCAATAGCAGAAAACATGGAGGGCTATAGATGTCACAGCAAGGAAAGACTAGTTCAAGTGCTCATACCTGGGCTGAGGTTACAAATCACTCCCAGGGTGGAACTGTGCTAATGAGTGGGGACTTTTTGGCTCCCAAGTACCTATCACAGCGCCTGGGTTCTCGGTGTACAACCTCAGGGGACCTTTCCCTTTCCAGTGCCTGGGGACTTACTTCTGTGGCTCCCATTAGCACTATGAACTGTCCTCTCAGTGATGGAAGGACAAGACCCCTAACGAATATCTTGCTGCATTTCTTTGGTCTTGGGAGCTGGACAAAGGTTTGCATTAACGGGGCTTTGAACGTGTTACTGCGCCATTGTGCCAATAGAGATTTGTGCTAGCTCTTTTATAGAGAGTCATAATTCTACTTTTAGCTGGAACAAAGTTTTCAATATTAATATTACATTTTTGTTTTGTTGCAAAGGGGGGATGATTGCTGTCACACAAAGTAGGTGACTATTTTGCTTACCTGGTGGCAGGGTTTTCGGAAGGCGATTTTCACCCTGCTTGTTCTTTTACACACCCTGCTACCGGATATGCTCCAAGCTCGGGTTCGGCTTCCATCGTCCTGCCTTTTGTGGGTCTGTTGGGGTCCCCTGTGAGGGAGGTATCAGTGGAAAGAGGCAGTTGACACCTAAGGGGACCAGAGGCAGGGAATAGTGATGTAGAGCTCGAGAATCTGGGTACCCTGAGGCTGAAGCCTACCTGAATTAGAAATTGGATTCCTGGTTCCCATGTAAGTAGGAACCCAGAGGCCCACAGGCGAGTTTGCCCCAGAGCTTCCAAGAGGGGCAGGGCCTGGCCAGATTTCCCCATGGGCACCCGTTGCCCTCAGAGGGCACACGGGTGATGCATGAGCAAATGGAGGGGTAGACAGATGGGACAGATGCTGGCTTTTGTCTGTTCCTCTTACCAGCTTCCTAACCTCTCCAGGCCTCAAACACTCTCTCCCCTGTGATCCAGGGAGAGCAATTTGCTCAGACCTCATGGAGGCTTCTTGAGGAGTCCAGGAGTTAAAGCACACACAAGTTTTATTTAGCTCAGTCCTTAAGCAAGAGCAATGTGGTAGGCATTTCTTGCTGAGGGCAGTTGTCCTTCTCATATAACTTCGGCAGACTGGAGGCCATTCTCAACAGCACCAAACTGTAGCACTAAATTGACCGACCAGCAGCCCAGGGAAAGCATGTCATGGATTCTATTCAAAGCAAGTTCTATAAAAGCACCTTCTTTCTTAGCCCACGCTAAGAGCATAGCCAACCACAGACCAAGCTGGGCTGCATTAGAGTTTTGGAGGTCACTTCCTCTGAGCTAGGTAGGCATGGAAGTCCATCCACCAAAGGTCAGAATTTCAGTGCTACTGTTGGTCAGTGCAACTCTGTGGGGAAGGGGCTTGGTAAGGCCAGTGCATCAGAATTAAGCCAACCCACCTAGACGCTGGCAGAGCAGGGCCTTGTGTGCTGGAGCAGGTGCAGGAGAAGGGTTCTAAAGAGGGGGCCCTGGTGAGACTGTGCTGCCCAGGTTGGGCTCCTTGTTACAGACTTGTCAGGCAGGCAGGTCCCTTCTCCTGTCCTGAGAAGAGGGACACATCAGATGGAGGATGGCCAGTAGTGTCACTCCATATAGTCCCTTCCCCATGGAAACAAAAGACATGAGGTATAAATGTTTCCCTGTAAATGTTTTTCCTGAATGATGCGGATTGCAAGGTATCCTTGAACCCATTCTCTAAGGGGCTTTATGCACAACTGTCTTAGTGATGTGTTAGGACAAAGTCCCTGCTGCCTTTTTGTTCTAGAGTGATTATCTTTCTATTTTCTTATGTTTTGAACCCCAACATTCGCTAACCTAGATTGTATGTGAGGTCCATGAGGGGCAGTGATCAGGAAGGCAAAAAGGAGAAAGCCCAGTGATCTGATGAGTGGTCAGTTAGCGAGATGCACTCACTGACAATTAAAAGATACTCAGAAAAGACAGTGTGTTCAAGCAAATGAAAAATCTGAATAAAAGGAAGGTGCAGAGGGTATTTTGAAGGTGGGGAGTTGTGAGAAAAGGACAAGGGGCTGCTGGAGGCTCCCAATGGGGGAGGATGGAGCAGCTCAAAGGGACCTCTGGTCTCATTTTCTGGCTGGGACCAGCTCCGCGGCTTCTTCTCCCAACCTGGCTCTTGCCTGTTGCTCCCTGACAACTCTAACCAGAGCCCATTGTCCTGGTTTTCTGGTCCATGGGACAGTCTGACCCCTCATCCCATGTCAGGGGATTGAGGGGAAGACGGAGCCTCCACGTGTCAGCCAATGGTAATATTGCAGCTGGCACGTTGTCTCTTGAGTCCAACCCTGTAACAACCCCCACTGGTTCCATCTCCTCCATCAAGTCCCCAGAGACCTTCAGAACATGTCCAGAGCAAGTGGCTGCTGCCATATGGCAGAGCCAGGGTGTCACATTGTCACCGCCCCCTTCCCTCTTCCTTATAAACCATTGACTTCTTTTGCCCATTGTTCTTTGCCTTATCAGATTCGCTTTCTGTATTTTCATCACCAAATAAGACCAGCTTATTTTCTGGTCACTGAGGCCTGTGCACAGCAGTCTGCTCTCCTTTTTGGTGCCTTGGGGCCTGGAAAGTCGCTTCTGGGAAGGAAAAGAAGGAGGGGAAGGTGCTGCTTGGGCAGTTTGGATGTGGGCGTCTGGCCAGCTCGGGAAGGCTGGCCCACTCTGGAGTCCCGAACACAGATTCCCTGCAGAGTAGCACGCTGAAGCCAGCAGACTGCCAGGCGGGCCCCCTGGTGTTTGTAATACACAGATCCATATCAGCCTTATGAAGTTCCATATTAATATGATGCTAAATAGGGATTCCGACTCTTGGAAGAGGAGGATGGGAAGCACTGAACGAGGTCACCAGTCAAAATGAAAGCCCCAGGACTGGAATAGCAGCAGACTCGCAGGTGACTGTCGAGATGCATTAGCAGTAGGGGGAAGCTCGAACAGCATCTGCCTGCATTATTCTCGGTTCCAGCCCAGTGCCCCTCTCTCCTCTTTCTCATTGAATTCGATGCTTTATGGAAGCTGCAACGTCATAAAAATAACACTTTGCTGCATCCTTCACCCCGGGATCTCCAAGCCCTCTGCAGACATTAATATTTATCGCTAAGAGCCCGGGATGTCGGTTGAGAAATATTATCCCAATTTTACAGATGAAGAACTTGAGATTGGATGGTTAAGTGACTTGGCAGAAGTCACTCCCTACCTACTGGGTGGTGGGGCTATGCCCTGGGACAGAAAACTATGCAGAACCGTCAGCAGAAAGGAAGAATGCCCTTTGTTTAAACAGAAGGAAATAAGAGTGTGCCCTGACCATGGTGGAGAACGTGGAGGACAGGCTGTCCCTCTCTCTGACTCTTAGTCCCCTCCCGTCAGGCTTGAGGGGGTTGACTCTCATGGCTTGTTTAGATTTTCACTTCTCTGCCAACCTTGCCAATTAAATCAGCCAGCTCAGAACTGGTGCGGTAGCGTATTGGACAATTTCCATTATAGAACTTTCTGGAAGCATGAAAGGGGCCGTTGGGACAGGGATGTCCTTAACGGTCAGGAAGAAGGGGACCTGCCATAGAAAGACAATGAAAAGGCTCTGTCTATAAAGATGTAGGCTGAGAAAAGAAGATCACCTTCATTGAAGGAGTCTTGAGTATTTTATAGAAGGACATGGCATTGGTTACAGATACAGGATTCTAGAACTATGGGCATATTATCTTAGAAGAATAAAGGGTAGTTATATTTTGTTTTGTTTTGTTTTTCTGGGTAAACATGAAACTTTCTATGCTTGGAAAAATACATAAATTAAAAAAATGATTTAAAAACATTTACAGATGAAGCCTTCACATTCAAGGCATATATCTGGACTATCGGGGTTGATAATAGGAAGACGGCAATTTTAGTTTCTAGCACATTGTATTCTGGTTAAAGAAGAAAACTACACAGGTGTGGGATGGCGTTTTACCCATCGATCCCTCATTTGCTAACTGTTTGTGAAGCTCTGATGACGGGTACTGGACTGTGTGACACCAGGGATGCAGGACTGGGCAGAATGGAGCTTCTACCTTGCTGATGGGGACCCCCGGGCGAGCTTCAGGGGCAGACATGCAAATGAGTAATTGTGAAGTTGTGAGATGAGCTGCCCGCAAACATCGGTATCTCGTGCTGTGGGAGCACAGTGGAAGAGATGACTCACGTTAAGGAAATTCAACTTGCCGATCACGTTTTTCCCCCACTGAACTGTGCTTGATGAGGCTGGCACATTTTACCTATTAAGAATTAGATGGCGAAGGTAGAGTATTAATGTCTTTATATAATGATCAAGGAAATGCCATGAAGGATATCTATAACAGTACGATCAAAATATTTCTGAATGTATACGAATCGTACCCTGTGATTACACCAATGTACATAATTATGATTCAATAAAATTATTAAAAAAAAAAAAATATCACTTGTTAAGACACATTTTCCTACTTTAGAGTTTCCTGTTCCAGGGAACTCCAACTCTTGAGGATGGAATTCAAGACTAGTCACAATCGAATGCCATCTTTTCTATTTCATAATCATTTATATAAAACTTTCTGTCTTTGGAACTTAACAAACTACCTTACTCATGCTTTTTTTCCCCATGAAAAATGATCACCAAATTAAAAATGCCACTTTGCTCAAACTTTAAGGCAAGTTTACCAAGACAGTGACCCTTAATCAATTACTATCCTATACTTCCCCTTTTTTATTGTGTGTAAAGAGTCTTACTCTAAAACAGTTTTCATTTATATGAATACAGTGACATGATACCTCATGATACAGTGATATGATACAGAGTCACATATATATGGCATATACGCTAGGCCAAGAGTTGATGACAAACACTTGCTGAACTAAATTCATTTTTGCTATGGTTCACCATTTGAGAAGACACAAATCTGATAACTGTCTTGATGTCACTGCCTCAGAGCAGCCTTATAAGAACATGCAATGCATCTCCATTATCTTCATTATATGTGACTCTTCCTATTGCTTTTGTCCCTTTATCATAATCAAAGATACAGAATCAATATCATTTATGTTTAACTAACATTTTTATAGAAAGAAATGCTGGTTTTGAAATATTACAATATCCACATTTTAGGTTCCACAAAAATGAGTCCCCTCCTATCTGCCATGGACCACAAATTAAATGCTTCATAAACTTAAATGGTTTTTGTTTGTTGGTTTTTCTGAAACAGAAAACTCTGTTGCCCTGGGGAAAGTATAGGGGCATCATCGTAGCTCACTGCAACCCAAACTCCTGGGCTCAAGTAATCCTCCTGCCTCAGCCTACAAGTACCTGTGACCATGGGTGCATGCCACCACACCTGACCAATTTTTTCTATTTTGGGTAGAGACAGGGTCTTGCTCTTACTCAGACTGGTCTTGAACTCCTGAACTCAAGCCATCCTCCCACCCTGACCTCCAAGAATGTTACAATTACAGGTATGAGTCACCACCCCTAGACAGTTAGACAACATTATTACTGCAAACTTTTTAGGTACATCAAGTCCAGACTAGAGGGTTTTCATTTGAAACACTTAAGACAGGTCATTTGAAATACTTAAGACAGGTCATTTAAAATACAAAAGGTATTACAGAAAGGCTGAATTTAATTAAAAAATAAAACGTAGAACTTGGTAAGAAACATTCCTCCAATGTTTTCTAAGCACTACCTTCTTTTTCCTAGGAAAGTATTTCATCCCTAAGGCCTGAATGCCAAATAACATAAGTCACAATTTCTAAGGGTCTGAAACTGAAATAATTTTTTGTGTGTAAATAAATTAAGGGTCTCCAAAAAACCCATTTTAAATTATTACCAAGATACAAATGCAGCTATATGAATAATTTCTTTGGTCGCTTCAAAGCCTATCAATAGTTGGTTTATTCAAAAGTGACTGCAGAACATTAAAACATATTGTTCTCTTTCTTTTTTTAATTTTTTTTCTTTTTTTTTTGGCGGTTTTTGGCCAGGGCTGGGCCTGAACCCACCACCTCTGGCATGTGGGGTCAGTGCTCTACTCCTTTGAGTCACAGGCACCGCCCTTCAAACACAATTTTTTTTTTTTTTTTGGCAGTTTTTGGCTGGGGCTGGGTTTGAACCCACCACCTCTGGCATATGGGGCCAGAGCCCTACTGCTCTGAGCCACAGGTGCTGCCTTAAAACATACTGTTCACTCTACTTTGGTGGTCATAAGAATCCTCTAATATGTCCTAAGAATTGAAGTTTCATTACCCACCTTTAGAAAACTTGAAATCAGCTAGTTAAATGAAACTTATCACATACTTTACTTGAGCATTTTGCTTTGCACATTATCTAGAAGTAACTGAATTTCAGTGGGAAGTGACTATTTATTGTTAAACAAATTTCTTGCAAGCCTTTCTATCTAAGGAAGTTCTGCTCTGTAAATCTATTCTACATTTCTTGAATCTATACATTTGAATGGATCTTTAGATGACCCTATACTGCATTCAAGATGCAAAATCTGAGACCAGGGTTACTCTTCATTAACACAGTATCGTGATAATCACTCAAGCATTTTATAAAACACAAAATCGCAAACTTGTGTTTCTACTAATATTTCCTTTTGTTTATTCAAAGCTATGGTAAATTTAAAATTCCTCTCTCATTCCTATTATAGATATAAAGAATAAATATGATTCATCTCCAAAAATTACCCAAGGCATCGATAAACGATAAAGAGGAAAAGCTGAAGAGTTAAGAGGAGCTGTGAGCAGTTTTTATCATTACTTTAGACACTAAAAAAAATACAAGTGGTTCAGAAAACAAGTTAAAACAAAGTAAAGACCATCTCACACGACTGTAAACATATTACATAATTATATAACAGCTTCATGACAGGTATTAATTTTCCTAATGCTACTCTGTTCCACCTCTAACGCACTTCAGAATTCCTGCTAAGGCATGTCCATGATGTTGCAAATGTTTTCTCTGTATCTTTACTGAGAGTCCTGTTTATTGTAATTCATAAACATGAGCATATCAATTAAGAGGCCACATTTATAAGTGCTGTGATTCCATATGGGTTCCTTAATATCACTAAGGCTCAACTTTCCTCAGTTGCAGAACAGTGAAAATAATATGTACTAATAAGACAGAGCTATTACAAGATTTAAAGGATTCCTGATACATAGCAGTTGTTTAACTGTCTGTTATTATCACACCTTAAGAGTTACATCGTTGGCCCTCTTTTCTTACATTTTACATACTATTTTAAAAACTAGTAGAGATAAAGTCCATGATCCTGCGATCATGTCATATTAAATAAGAGGAAACTAAAGTTTACATAGATACAGTAATGTGGCTACAGTCAAAAAAGCTTCTTAGTGGCAACTGTGAGTCTCAAAACCAAGCCTGCAGGCTCACATTTTGCACTGACTACTTCATTGTAATTCTCTCTGCAGAAACATAATCTGCTTCAGGGTTTCATTATGGAGAGCAAATGTTTAGCCCTGACCTAGCCCCTCTCCTGCATGCCATGCTGCATGCCACTCCATCAACTTGATTTTCACATTCCAAATTGTATTCTTCATACTTTCCTACCAGCCACATCTCCTCCAGAATAATGTAGTGTAGTTCTTATAACAGTGTAAGTATTTTCCTAGTCACCTAGGTTCAAAGAGTTAAAAAGAATCAGATAAAAAAATAAATAAGGCTCGGCGCCTGTGGCTCAACGGGCTAAGGCGCCAGCCACGTACACCTGAGCTGGCAGGTTCGAATCCAGCCTGGGCCCGCCAAACAACAACAGCTGCAACCAAAAAAATGGCCGGGCGTTGTGGCGGGCGCCTGTATTCCCAGCTACTTGGGAGGTGAAGGCAAGAGACTCGCTTGAGCCCAGGAATTACAGGTTGCTGTGAGCTATGATGCCACAGCACTCTACCCAAGGTGACAGCTTGAGGCTCTGTCTCAAAAAAATAAATAAACAAATAAATAAATAAATAAGACAGAATGTGCCTACTAGGTGCCACTATGTACTCTACCAGCTTATTTATCCACATTATCTTACTATAAAGGACAGTTGTCTCCATTAGAAAAATAAGAAAACCAAGCTTCCAAAACGATTTGCTTCACCCTACCTCATAAGTATAATTAAAATATAATGCCAGAAAATAAACGGAAGTCTGACATCAAAACTCATTAAGGTACCATGTACACAACAATGAACAGGCACATGTAGCATTGTATCACCTTCATAATTTTTTAAAAATTGAGTATGTCATATATTTCCATGCAATTTTTTTTAAAAGTATGACTTTCCATGGCAGTTCAATCATCTTGATCATTAGTAACAGTCTGGAGATATATCTGACATATGAAAATTTCCAAGACACTCACTTTTTCTTGATTAGTAAGATAATATCTAAACTTCCAAACAAGATCTTGCTCTTCATATGTAAGTTGCTTGGTTGGTGGATAACTCACAATAATCTACAACAAAGAAAAAAAAGAACTAGTTTTATCATCTATGTAATTCCTACATATTTCCATTACACTTACAAATTTTCATTTATTTAAATATTTCTATATTAGAATTCTAATATAAAAAAGGAAAATGTATACCCTGACAATTAAAAGTTAAATTTGTTATACTTATCCATCTAAAAAGTGTATTATTAGAATGTGAGGTCTCAGTGCCTAAGGCACCAGCCACATACACCAGGGCTGGAGGGTTCGATCCAGCCTGGGCCTGCCAAACAACAATGACAACAACAGCCAAAAAATGGCCAGGTGTTGTGGCGAGTGCCTGTAGTCCCAGCTACTTGAGAGGCTGCGGCAAGAGAATCACTTAGGCCCAGGAGTTGGAGGTTGCTGTGAGCTGTGATGCCACAGCACTCTACCCAAGGTGACATGTTGAGGCTCTGTCTCAAAAAAAAAAAGAATGTGAGGAGAAAAGAACTAAGAAAGTCATACTCCATGTAAAAGTATGTAATAACAGAACTCATTTAATTAAACCAAAACAAATCAAAATACAGCACCCTCACATACCAAAAGAAAAAAAAGGAAAAACAAATAGTAAACTCTTCTCTTAAGTCAATGTACACTATAATGCATGTGTACATACAAAGTCCTTTCATAGGTAATGTCTTTTTTAAGCTTTTTTTTTAGAGACATCTCATTTAGTCACCCCCGGTAGAGTGCTGTGGTGTTGCTCACAGCAACCTCCAAGCTCAAGTGATTCTCTTGCCTCAGCCTCCCAAGTAGCTAGGACTACAGGCACCACCCAGCTATTTTCAGAGACAGGGTCTTGTTGTTCCTCAGGCTAGTCAGGCTAGAACCCGTGAGCTCAGGTAATCTACCTGCCTTGGCCTCCCAGAGTGCTAGGATTACAGGAACGAGCCACTGCACCTGGCCCCAACAGATAATGTCTTATTCTGAGAATGCTATCTAAGTGAAGTACAGTACAGTACAGCCTCGGTAAGTTGACCACCCCAGGGACTATAACAAACTGGTCAACACACAGAAGTGATCAACATAAGGAACTAGGCCTACTGTACTAATAATATACTTTTGGTACTTTTGTCTAGTCTATGAAAATTAGGCCAACTTAAACAGGTGGCCAATGTAGGGAGTGTGTCATGGTTTGTCAACTATGAACGTTCTACCATATATACTATTTGTATCTGTCTTCAGAAATAATAAATTGACTAAAAGCCCCTAAATCAGTGGTTCTCAACCTTCCTAATGCTGCAATGTATTTTCATTGTTAAAAAGGGGCTGCAACCCACAGGTTGAGAACCACTGCCCTAAATGATAATATAACTACAGTGATGTGAAATTGTTGACATTATGCAGGGTTTATCATCCTGGAAAAAAATGTACATCAGAATTTTGAAGGGAAATGATATATCAGCTATACCCAAAATAAGCATTCATTTATTTTTATATTAATATTTCATAAATTATCTTACATTTAATTGATCTCTGGTGGCAGCATTGGGTTTGAGATCATGGTCAGAAGGTCCACTTCTTAAACTCCGGGCAAGCTTGTGGTGTTTGCTCTCTACTAAATTCTCCTATAGATGATTTTAGAATATTAATTGAGAATACAAACTTCACCAAAAAGAAATTCAATAACCAGTCAGAAACATAGAAGTAAATAGGTATTTACTTAAGACCATTTTATAATACTTAAATGTCTTATTCTGATACTGATACAGCTTTAAACTCCTATGTAAACTTTAAAAATATATACCCATTTCAAGATTGGGAAACTAAGTATGAATCCAACTCCCCTAGCATCATAATACTCATGTGTAGGCATGCCATTCTAGCTTCTTAAAATAGCTACCTTTCACTCTCCACATAGTCAAGGATTTCAAATCCTCCATCCTCTCCAATCCCACCTTCACACTAATACTTTCCCTTAAAACCTAGAGTAAAGCACTCCCTTCTCTTATGAGCTACTAGTGATCTTGTGACATCACTATGCTATCATTTTTGCAGTTAAACTGCTGGTTATGAGGTAGGGACCAATGGTCATAATGCTTGAATATACACATCTGATACTGCTTATTTTACTCATGGAAAAAATAACTGCTTTTAACTATATTGTCATATACGTGTAAATTAGACAATTCATGTCTTTTTCCTAATTTTTGGCTGGCTTTATGGTCATGTGTCCTTTAATTTTTAAGAATTCGTTACCATATCAGCCTTTTGTCTGTGATAAATGTGTATGTACGTTATTTTCTCCCAGATTGGTAACTGTCTTTTGACTTGCTGATGGTGAGTTTTGCTAGGCAATTTTCTTAATGTGGCCAAATGTATCAATCATTTCTTTCCTTACCTCTAAATTTTGTATCATAGAAAGTCTTTCTCATTACACGGTGGGGGTAAGGGAAGGGGAGAGCAGAGAATGAGGGAGAAGTGAAGAAAGGAAGAGCAGAGAGAGGGAAGGAGCGAGGCGAGTAGGGTCTTGGTGTGTGCCACACCTTTGGGGGGCAAAACACGATTGTAAGAGGGACTTTACATAACAAATGCAACCAGTGTAACCTGGTTTCTTGTACCCTCAATGAATCTCCAACAATTAAAAAAAAAAGTCTCTACAATGAAAATACTAATGTGGTTTCAATTTTTACTATTTAGATTCCTGATCCATTTGAAGTTTTTTGTTTTGTATATGAAGTATGGATCTAATTTAATTTTTTTCTAAATGGGCTAACTACATTCCCCAGCACCAGAAATGTCACCGGTAATTTTCATCGGTACTTGGAAGCATTTTTTTGTTCAACCAGTCTATTTGTGTACATTCATGTGTCAGTACCACACTACTGGGAGTACAGAACTATACTGTTGTACTGTCTGATACAGTGGAGTATCAGCTCAGCACTGCCCAAGGTTTCCTTGCTGAAACGTATTCCTCCATTTAGTAAATAACCACAGCTACAGGAGGACCTGAGTTTTCAAGCCTGGGGGGCAAAGAGAGTAGTTTGCTCTTTTCCTAATCTTTTGTACTCACTTGCAATTAAATGTAAACATTTTTAATTGGGGCTGGTTTTTTTTTTTTTTTAGTTACAGCATCTATAATATAACAAATAATTAAAACAAGTATCATTGTTGATGGACATTTTCTTTAGAAAAAATATACTTAAATGTACAGACAACTCATTTACCTGGCATTTTTATTTGAATTGACATAAATGAAACCTATGATTCTCAACAACAAAACTTGTTTACACTCAGTCTTTGTGAAGGTAAACTATAAAATACATGCATCTATGTTTTAAATATTCAGAAAGAAAATATAATTTGATTTTATACTAAAATTCAGTGCCAATTTTAGATATCTGAACTGGATGTTACTACATCCTGCATAGGGATTATAAAGGTATTAAGTGTATTCCCATAATATCCTCGAGTGACCTTTTCTCTAACTTTTTATACTCTACTTTTTATCCCATTATCTCTTGTTTTGATTTAGGGCTTCAGCCATTAATCCCTGCTTTAATGACTCTATTTACCTTGCCTAGTATGTCTCTTTTACCATATTTTTCTGTGTATAATGTGCACATTTTCGCCCAAATTTTTGAGGGAAAAATAAGTATCTGCATCATACCTAGGCAGTACTGATTCTGTGTATGTATAAATGTTTTTAATTATTTTATGTGTTAAAAGTATAACTCTAGAACACAATAATGGCATCTAAATGCAAAATAATACCCTGGAAGATGGTAATGGGTTTTGCTGAACTTGGACAAACTCGCAAGAGAAGCATTTTCCGCCAGTGAAGAACAATGTATTTCATATACTTCAGCCAGAAGCTAGCAAATGAGCAGATATTTTTACAAAAATTATTGAAAAATCTCTTGGAAAATACTGAAATAAATTTTGCACACTGCAAGTTTTAAGTTAACAGTTATTAAATAGGATAAAGAGCATGGCAACAAAGCTGCTGAGAGATGATCTGGACCTCTTCCCACAAAGAGTTGCATCAGATTGTGGAGCCAACAGGAAGAAAAGCTTCTTTATATGCCAAGACAGAAGGCAGAAATGAGGAGGAAACTTCAGAGTGGCTTAGGCGGAGCAGGAGGTCAAGACTAGACTCTGGAGCAGCATCAAACTGGGATCTCTGTTTTGACCAAGACAATACAAGAAGACTATAAAAAGATAACATGAGGGAAAAAAAAAATGGATGATTTTGAGAAGACATCTAAATGGTGTTTTAACTTTGTGAAGAGAGGTCTGACCATGACGACATGAATAAAACTTGACCCAAAATTTCTAGTAGCCTGTGAGAATCAAGTTTTGGAATTTTATTCTCATATTATCAATCTTCAAAGGACTTAAACTTTGAGTTGTGCCAATCACCAATATGGGTGAGGTCTGATTGGCATTTGATATGCCATCCAACAGAACTGTGATATCAAAGGAGCAAAGACCGTGGCTGTTAAAACTAGTGGACATGAGAAAACATGTATTTCACTGTTTTTCTAGCCCTTTGTGCAGATGGGACAAAGCTACCACCGATGATCATCATCTTTAGAAGAAAACTATTTCTGAAAGAAAAGATTCCAAGTGGAGTTTCTTGTCCACGTGGGTGAAAAAGGATGAATGAATGAAGAAGGCAGGAAAACCTGGTGTAACGAACTCTATTCATCAAGGGCTGGCTGATTACTTAAAAAAACCACTTTGCTTGTTTTCAGTCACTTCAAAGCCCAAGAGCAATCACAGTGGACTTGAAAACCTAACTTAATATGAAACCTTCTGGGATAACTTGCCAACTGCAACCTCTTGATATGTAGGCAAACAAGCCATTTAAGGCCTTAATGAAGAAAGAGTGGCTATCGTAGACAGTCAACTGGTAATGATTTAACACCTACAGGCGGAATCAAGAAGGTATCCATTGTCCAGGTTTGTGACTAGATCCTAAGCTCATGAAATGGTGTCAAGAAGGAAGTGAGGCTCGGCGCCTGTGGCTCAAGCAGCTAAGGCGCCAGCCACATAAATCTGAGCTGGCGGGTTCGAATCCAGCCCGGCCCACCAAACAAACCATGATGACTGCAACCAAAAAATGGCGGTGCTTGTAGTCCCAGCTACTTGGAAGGTGGAGGCAGGAGACTCGCTTGAGCCCAGGAATTGGAGGTTGCTGTGAGCTATGATGCCACAGCACCTTATCCAGGGGGAAGCTTGAGGCTCTGTCTCAAAAAAAAAAAAAAAGGAAGTGATTATGAAATTGTTTAAAAAATGTGACGTCAGTAATGCTAAGGATGAAAATGAAGATGATGAAATTTACCATGATGAGGAAAGTGACTCTTCAGAAGATACCAGAAATGTACAAATTGAAGAAGATAATCTTTCTGATATTGAGAGTGACAAAGAGCTCTTGGCCTTCTACGATGTATAAACAGTACTATCAACTAGTTCCTGGTACATAAAATTTCTTGTACCATAATATGTTAAAAAGTAAAAGTTAAAATTCATTTGTCATACAAAAACCAAATACCTAAATATAAACAAATAAAAATTTCAATTAAAAAATTAAAATGGAAAAAAAAAAATTAAAATGAAAGCTTTTTCCTGAAAGTTTGGGCCAAAAATGTGGGTGGGCCTTATACATGGAAGTGGATTAAGCATGGCAAAAGATGGTAATCTACTTTGGTCTGATTAGGGAGGTTAACAATCTAATTAGAATGTATAAAATAAGAAAGAAAATGTTCAGAGTGATTTTAACAAGTTGTAACTGTGAATATTATGGATTCTATTGTTCTGCCAAAGGATTCTGTGCCTGGAAAATCATTTTTACATTTAAAAATGTCTGATTAAATCTCTATTAAAAAATAAGAATATTGGGCGGCGCCTGTGGCTCAGTGAGTAGGGCGCTGGCCCCATATACCAAGGGTGGCGGGTTTGAACCCCCAGGCCAAACTGCAACAAAAAAATAGATGGGCGTTGTGGCAGGCACCTGTAGTCCCAGGCAAGAGAATAGCCTAAGCCCAAGAAATGGAGGTTGCTGTGAGCTGTGACACCACGGCACTCTACCGAAGGTGACAAAGTTTCTCTGTCTCTTTTTTAAAAAAAAAGAATATTTACTTTTTCACACCTCTGAGAAGGAGTTATCACCTCAAAAATTTGTTAATAAGCAGGTATCTCATTATCACCCAAGTACTATGTTCCAAACTGTGTAATTCTACTAGCTACGATGATCTTCCTTATTTTATAACAAAATTGGTCTCCCTATAATTTTCATCCATTAATTCAGTTATAGAATCTTCCCGAAAAAATTTTCCTTCTGTATGAAGACTGTCTTTCAAAACCAGTTTTGCCAAGGCTTCACTTGCTGTCCACAGTCTCTGGCTCTTTCAACAATTAAAATAAAATGATTGCCCAACCCTACACTACCCTACACTATTATTTTTAGGGCATTAGTATCCATCGTTAAAAATTCCATCTGCAACTGATTCCAGATAGTGGAACTGAACCTATAAATTACTTCTAGATAACAGAGGTGGTTACTTATTATGTATTTTAAGAAAGTGCTGGCTTTCTCATAGTGTGGCTAACTCATAATCTCTCTGGAGAAAAGGGCTTTTATAAAAAAATTATGTAATAACTTACCATAGACATCTGGGGGTCAGGAACTTTCACTAATTCAAAGCTTGTTAAAATTGGAGATGACTCATCACCATCCTAGAATACAACACAATAAATTAAGAAAAAAATAAAATTTAACCAAATGTTAAGAAATAAAACATGATGTTGTATATGCCAATGCATTTTAATCCTTAAATATGAACATCATTCCTCTCTTTAAAAAATCCCTTATTTTCAGGCAGCATCTGTAGTTCAAAGGAGTAGGGCACCGGCCCCATATGCGGGAGGGGCGGGTTCAAACCCAACCCCAGACAAAAAAAAAAAAATCCCTCATTTTCTTTCAACTACTACAAAATACATGCCTACTTTTTACCTTTTCTGTTGTTGAGAAAATGTTTTACAAAAATAAAATCTAAAAAAATGTTGTATTAGTTTTACAAAAACAAAGTCTGGAAATCAATAGATTTGTTTTTGGTTGTTTGTTTTTTCCTAATAACTTCATTCATAATAACAGCTGACCAAAAAGTATGTGCTAATTTTCAAGAAACCTTAGAAGATAATTACAATATGGCACAATGGATGTGTTACATCATTTGCAAAACCTAAGTGAAGGTTGGTAACTTTTCAAGGTACCACAATTGAGATCCATTCAAAAGAGCAGAATTTTAAGAGAGTAGTTAATATTACTCAAATATATAAACAGCTATTGAAGCAGCAACACTGTTTCTCAAACAGCTGAGAAACAACTGAGCAGCAACACTGCTTCCAACAGTTTCTCAAAGGTATAGATATTCACCACAATCTAGACTTGAATAACAAAAATCAATCAATTTTTAAGAAGTAAAGCTAACTTATTTTATTATCATTTTTGAAGAATGTTGGCTTTTATTTTTATCCAGTTCAGGTAAGAAAAGTAATGCAGTATAATAAATATCACTCCAAAATATACCAGAAAGACTAAACTGAAGGTGAAATTCATTTTCTCATGATTATACATCCAGCATCAAACTTTTCTATCACTTTCCAAATGTGAGTGCATATTCGATTTTACAAATATGCCTCAAAATCAAGAGAGTTGGAAAGAGGGGAAGTACTGCAACTCTTCTTCAGCTCAGTGATTGAGTCTTACAGAAAACCACAAATTCCCACAGCCATTGTTTAATAGGCTTGTCCTCAATCACAACACCAGAAAACACAGTTATCAGCCCAACTATGACAAGTAATCTTCACTAAGGCTATCTGTCACAAAAGACAGGTGACAAGAAAGTCTATTTCCAATATATTCAATACGCTGGCCTAAGTATTGAAATATGACAGAGTGGGTAGACAGGCATTAATTTATGAGCAATTTTCAGGAAGCAACAGAAAGGGGTCAAGAACCTTTTCAAAATGCTTGAAATTTTTCTAATTTCTATTCTGTTATTATTTCATCTGCTATCAAAGCTGTCTTTCAAAAGACCCTTCACATCTCTGATGTACATCTCCATTAGCATGTTTTTGCAATATAAACTCTATATGGCAGAAAATATTGCTTTTAATGAAATCACATAAGATATTTTATTAAAACATACTTGTGACAAAACAATTTCACTCATCTACATTTCCTTTTCTTTCTGATACACTTTTTCTAATAAATTAATAAATAACATTAAATTATCTATTTTCCTATCTTCTTTTTTCCCCAAGGAGTAAAAACTAATGTTTCCTACCCTTTCACTAAACTAAAAGGGATACAAGCTAAAGGAAAAAATATATAAATATTAACTTGAAAAAAGTGGTCATAAGTTAACTATACAAACCCTAAACCTTCACTAAAAGCTTTCAAAAAGTACCTCACAGTTATAAAGGTATGAGCATTTAAAAGATCATTTGGGATAGTGTCAACAAATAACAATAAAGTATAAATGTAATTTAAAAGGGCTGAGCCTAATGAACAAATATACAGTAAACAAATTTGGTGATATGCCAGAAGAAACATTAATCTACTATTACTCCATATATCAAAACTCTGCCGTCACTTGCCCTGATGCACTTGTCTAGGCAAGTGTTTAACGGAAGATACATAGTCTATGTAGTTTCATACTATGCATACAAAATTATTCTTTAGAACTCAAAAAAAGCATTTAAGGCAGTTATTTTTCAAGTAGCTACATACTACAACTGCATAACACAACTACTTTCTTCCATATAATGAGCTGACCAGAACAAACCCATAATTGCACATTTGTTATTACTCAGCCTGATGGCAACATGACTTTCTTACTTTTATATATATGATATAAATAATAAACATTTATAAAGTCTTTGACAGGCATACTTATGTTAGGGTCACATGTAGAATTCCAACCCATTACAAATATGCACAAGAAACATAACTCTTAACTTCCCCTAGCTTACCACTTAAAAAATATGATTTCCTCTTTTTACATTTTAAATGAATAATAATTGTAAATAAAGCTATTACTTTAGTGTCTTACTTGGCAATTTGCAGAACAATTAATCAAAAAATTTTTAATCACTTGCATACTTATTGAATTCTGCAACCCAGAACCACATTACATGAATGATTGGCTTTTGTAATCTTGTTGCAGCTATATGATTTGATTTGTGTATACATAAACAGCTGCTGCTGACAGCTGTCTGCTGCTATTCTACAACCAAATAATTCATCTCAGCAGCAACAACAGTAATTTTTTTTAATGTTTCCCCTCTCCTCTACTTTAGAGACCAAAAACATTTCCAAGGCAAATACCTTTTCATAATATACAATACCATACTCCTTATCATCACATTTGACACATCGAAACTCAACCATCAAGTACATGAAATTAGAACTTCGTTTCTCACTCTAAAACAAAGAAAAAAATGTTCATAAAAAAGTCATTTTTAATATTATCTTATCAGTATGTATTAGTTTTCCCAATTCAGTAATACACATATATATTGAGTACAAGCTAAAATACAACAACTTTTTTTCATGCAGTATTTTATACATTATTATTATACAGGGTGGACATGAAGTTCATGTACAATTTAAAGTTACAACTATTTTCAATTGCACACGAACTTTATGTCCACCTTTTATAGAACACTACTATTTTATTCAGTAGTGTCTACTGTACACTCATAACTGCCTCCTCAAACTTAACATTTTAATTTTTTCAGTAACTTGGAATTTATTACAGAAAAACTTGAAAACATTTGCACAAGAACTATTTTATGCCAAAAATAAAAGTAAATGTTTTGTACTTCTAACAATTTTAAACCAAGAGAAGTTTACTCTTATGACTAAGCCAACCACAGAAATTAAGTTAAAAAAAAAGAAGAAGAATGCTTTTAAAGAAAGGGCCATCTAACCTTACCAAGTATAACTTTTACAAGTTTTCATAATTTATAAATGGTCTTAACATGATTTGTCATTTGAAAATTTAGCCACTCTGAGGAATAATTACTCCTTTCCCTGACATAAAAAAATGCACAGTCATGTGTTGCTCAAACACATGAACACATTCTGAAAAATGCATCATTAGGCAATTTTGCTATGCAAACATCATCGAGTATGCTTACCTAGGCTACAAACCTACACTATGTGATACTTGTACTGAATACTGTAGGCAATTATATCACAATGGTTAAGTATCTGTGTATCTAAACATATCTAAACAAAGAAAAGGCACAGTAAAAATCTATTATTGTAACCTTATGGGACCACTATTGTACACGTGGTCTATGCATGACCATAAATGTTATTAGGAGGCTCCTGACTATACTATGGGGATGATGAAGTGAAAATACATTGAAGTCTAAAAGGTGGATTTGCCTTGACCCAAAACAGCTCTATAAATGGCTTTAAGCTTAATACATACAATCACAAAGGTCTAAAGAGGTCATTTAAATTGTTCAGCTTTATGAAGTATATTGTAGTCTATCATGGTAATGGTCTCCTATCTTTTAAAGAGTGGAAGTGGGGAGTATGAGAAAGGCTGAACAAAATAAACTCTAACATTACATTTTCTATACCCAGAGACACCTAAGTTGAAGAACAGAAAAATAACAAGCATTTTAGTTAAACTATTTTTAGAATGTGACTATTATAAAAAATTTTTAAAGTAAAGCTTTCTAAAAAAAAATAAAATAAAGCTTTCTCTCAGTTTGAGAATATGATAATATATTACGAATACATTCATATAAGGGATAACTTGGTAATCTCACATTTCCGAGATACCTAAAAATAAACAATTATCAAACATTGTCAACTTAGATATCTGGAGAAAATATTTTAAAATTATAAAGAAGGATACAATTTACCTCATTTATCATTTCTATTTCTCTAAACGTCAACCTGTCCAGCCAATCTACTTTTACCATGTGTCCTTGTCGATGAGCTTTCGTAAGCTGCAGAACAAATACAATGGGGAAAGTTTTAATACAGATCTAACTGAAAGGAAAATAAAGAATGGTAATACCAAATTCACATATGATATATTCCTGTACACAACATTTGTTTTTCTTCAAAAAAAACAAATCATTGTTTTTTTGAAGAAAAAATAATTTCAAAACATTTTTCTACTAAAGGTCCACAATTTGCCATGTTAACATGCTAAAAAATAAAAATATCTTTCCTGAAATTATCCCTATGTTTTACATTTCTTATATTTTGACTATTAGAAACAGAGGGAATTATAAAGAGAATACTTCCTTGAATGATAAATAAACCACCTTTTCTATTTTCTTCTCATTTTTCAATCTAGCAACATTATGCAAAATGAGTTACAAACATTAAGGCATTTTCTCTGGGACTTACAAATTAGTACTCTAAGGTTTAAGCTCCACACTTATGCATATATGTTTAACTCTACAAAACAGTGGCAATAGAGATTTAACTTTCCAGCATGGAAGTTGGTAGAGTCCTGTGAGGTCTCACATACCAATCTACTCTTAGTTTTATGAATTAAATAGTAATAGATTGACTCTTCAACTCCACAGAAAACCCAAGCTAAGTTCCAAGGTCCTCAAATTAGAACTAGGTTTTGTATTACAAAGTGTAGTACTACATACCAGCTTTATGCATTTATCAAAACTCCCTTTTGTGTGTGTGTGTTGAGACAAAGTCTCACGTTGGGTGAGAATGCCAGGTAGAGTTCTGAGTAGAATGCTGTGGCATCATTTCTCACAGCAACCTCAAACTCCTGGGCTCAAACGATCCTCTTGCCTCAGCCTTCAGAATAGCTGGGACTACAGGCACCTGCCACAATGCCCAGCTAGTTTTTTAGAGATGAGGTCTCACTTTTGCTCAGGGTAGTCTTTAAGTTGTGAACTCAAGCAATCCACCCACCCTGGCCTCCCAGAATGCTGGGATCCCTCTTTCTTTCTAAACAAATTCATAGCACAAGCAAAACTGAGCATCAAGGCTTTGCATACTAGGTAATCTGTATCACTTATCTTCCTCTTCCTTGTTCATGGCATGACAACATTCCTTTAAGGATGCGAAGCACTAACACCAATTATTATCTCTCTCATAGAACTACATATCTTCATCAATATTCTTCATCTTCCTCAACTCTCATCACAACAATGGGTCACGTCATACTATAACAGAAATAAAAACACTGACCTCACGTAAAAAAGTATGAGGTTCACTGTAATATAAAATAATACCAATGTGGCTTTCATCTAAAAATAATTCCTTATCATCTGAGGTAATCTCTAAATGAATATGCATAAATGGTATTAGTAAGTCCTTAGCATTAATTACACAAAATAGTAACTAAATATTTTTAGTTGCTGGTTCTGGTAGAATATTGGATAAATATGACAGCCACACAGCAAGAGACACATAAATACTGTATTTTGGCAAGTATAATATGCCAAAATTGTGCCCAAATTTTTGAGGAGAAAATAATGATGTATATCATACATGGGGAGTTCATCTTAGTGATACAGGACAGGTGGCACCCAAACCAGCTGAGTGAGCTGAGCTGAGATGGAGAGCTGCCTTAGTCCTGGCAATGTTGGTGCAGTGGCAGCCCACGGAACCAGTGGGCTGGAGGGGGAGAGGGGGAGATTCCAGCAGCCAGACGGGCCAGACAGGTCTCCCTCCAGTTGCACTTGTGGTTGAACTGGAAAACCCCACCTTTTCTAGGCCTGGTCAATTTCATAGCCGGATCAATTTCATGTAAGTTTCCTAGGCCTGAATGAAAGGGATTGTAGTCATTCATTAAATGAGTTCTGGCCCCAAGCCCAGCCCCTCTACAAATAACAACTAAATTCAGTCTGAATATAACTTTAGAGGACCCACACCCAGTAAATGTAACATTTGAATTCCAGCTAAATAACCCCATACAATTACATATACCCCTGAGTAGAGATCCTGGAGAAAGACAGAGGGAGCGAGACAGCTTTTCCCCCACCTAAGTTCTCTCTCCCAAGAGCTTTGGTGTTTTTGTATTCTTTTTTTCTGTAAATAAATCCCATTTTACCACTGATCTGTGGTCCGTGGATTCATTCTCCGAAGCACCAAGACCAAGAACCTACTGAAGATGAAATTCTGGTATCATTAGGAGCATGGGAACCCAGTGGGCCTCCAGGGGCCATTGCACCTTCTTGCCTGGGCCATCAGGCGCACAGAGTCCTAATCAGAGAGGATCCAGGATCTGAGAGGAGTGGCCCTGAACAGCCTCTACTGAGCACTAAGAGTGGGGAGAGGGCAAGGCAGAGCTGGCAAGGTCGGCCATGGCTGCCGCAGGGCGAGAGCTGAAGCCCAGAGGCCTAGCTGCATAGAGGTGGAAGCCCAAAGTGGGTCCCAAACACCTCCCTGGCTGCAGTCAGCTGAACAACTTCAGAAGCTCCTGCCCCACTGGCCAAATGTAAGGCCATGGCCAATTACATGGTGGGGTGGGAAGGAATCCCAAGAGGAAGGGAAAGGGCAGCCTTCATAAAGCCAGCAAATGCAGGAGAGCAGTGCGATCTGCACATTGAGTAGGGGAGCATTAGCTGCTCCGATGGGTCTCTCTTCCAGATGAGAACTGTCCACTTTATTGAGGGGCATTTTTCCTAAAAGTTTGACCAAAAACGTGAGTGGGCATAATACACAGGAGCACATTTTACATGGCAAAGTACAGTAGGCATAAGGAAACCAAAAGATCAGATGTTGCTAAAGCAAAGAATGCTAGACTAGGAGCCACAAGACCTGAGTTCTAACCCTAATACTACGTTTTTAAATTCTGTCATTTTTGACCCCACATCATAAAATTATTAACTTTTATTCTAACTTCCAAAATTCCTATAATATAATCGATGTAAAATAAGACAGGTGGTATTATTTCGTGTAGTCGTTAAGGGCTTATATTCTCACTCTGCAACATGTTCCAAACTGGTTTTTAAAATAAGTAAAAATATGAAAGTTAATATTACCTCTTTTGTTTGTATGAATAAAATAACCATAAAAATTAGTAAAATGAGCTTACATACTTCTAAAATAATGCGGAGAAAACTAATCATATTTTTAACATGCCCAAATTTTGGCACTTTTTAACCACACTATTAAATAGGCAGTTTTGAGCTCCATTTGTAGATGATCACTAACTACTTCTATTTAGAGGTACAGTTAGGATTTCAACCCCAGGAATGTATAATACTAAGCCCTATGCTCCTACAAGTCTTCACTATACTATCTCTACTGATTAACTATTACCAAGAGATTGAAGTTCAACTAATTTTCATCACTTATGGAACATCTATTTCATGCTTATGGTACAACAGTTGAACCTTCACTAAGTTCCTATGAGGAGAGAACTAGCAATAGTAAATTAAGTTTAGATGTGGGCGAATATAGAGGGCCTTTTCTTCTACTTACTAAATTATCCACACAAATCAGAAGTGTTCTAAACCATTTCCACAGGTCTCAGAATTATGTTTGATGCTAATATTTATTATTTCCCACATAGAGTATGCTTAGCTTTTCTACTGAATACCAAATATGACCTTTCTCAATCTTATGAAGAACCACCAAAGAACGTATGGTCAGTCTGGCAGTACTAAAATTGGTAAAGCCACTATGGAGGACAAGGGTAAATTATCCTCAACACATTCACATTTGTGCATCATTATTTCTGCAATACAAAAAAATTAGACATAAGAGAATGTAAATGTCCAGCATTTGCTAAGTAAGCTATGGTACACACATGCTATGAGATACTGTAATCAAAAAAAATGAGGAAAATTTATATACCTTGATAAGGAATAACAATTTTTATTTCCTTCCGGGTCTGAAATGTTAGTAACCTATATCTTTTCAAAGAGAAAATCTGCATTCTTTTAAGCAGCAGGGTAAAAGTAGTTCTGTTCCCACTGCTTATGAAGAAATAATCCTCACTAGGATGCCCATTCCCAGAAGGAGATAGATCAAAAAATCAGTTAAAAAGAGACATTCTCTCCTTTTAAGGAGAATAGGTTTCTACAGAATTTATAAAAGTCACACAGAGTTTGAAAGAAAACCTCACTGTCACAAAAATTGCATAACTAAGCCCTAACTTAACTTCTGCAAGAATTAAACAGCAAAGAATTTTCAAAAGATATTTAAATAAGAGGGTCTCTAAGAACCAAATAACAACATGCCTAGTAAATTTCCTGGAATGCTAGATATGTATTATCAGATTTAATGGAATAACAAAATTCTGCGCTCGACAATCTCTCAGATGAATAGCTGTTTAATAAAAGTATCAAGGGCACAGCTAAAAGCAGCTGTACTACATACAGACTAAGAACAGCAAGGAAAAGTAATGTCAAATCAGAGTGATTCTTGGAAACAGTTGTCCATGTTCACAACTCACAACAGTTCACAACAGTTCATTGCTCCTTACTCTTATCTCACTTACTAGACTGTAAACTTATTGGGTGGTAAGGCTATGAATGGTTGACAGAACCTAACACTTACTATTCATTGACTACTTATACTTATTAAAAGCCTTTCTTTGTGGAAGGGTGACAGGATGAAGAACAGTCTTTGCTTATTTTGGAATTTTGCCCTACAGCTCTGGAGACTTAGAGGCCAAGACCAGAAGGTATAAGGGAGCAACACTCAAAAGACATTTGGAAGAAAAAAAAAAAAAGCATTTGGAAGGAAAAAATGACTCCTGCCCTGGCTCAATTTTTGTCCTAGTATTTACACACTTTCAACATAAATATGTGTTACTTGATTGCTTGCTGCTATGAGTAACAAACTTCCATTATGTCCTCTACCCTCAAGATAAGCATAGGAATTTGAATAAAAGAAGTTCTCTGTCTTGGTTCTGCGCCTGTGGCTCAAGTGGATAAGGCACCAGCCACGTACACCTGAGCTGGTGGGTTCAAATCCAGCCTGGCCCGCCAAACAACAATGACGGCTACAACCAAACAATGGCCAGGCGTTGTGGCGGGCACCTATAGTCCTGGCTACTTGGGAGGCAGAAGCAGGAGACTTGCTTGAGCCCAGGAACTGGAAGTTGCTGTGAGCTGTGATGTCACAGCCCTCTGTCCAGGGTGACAGCTTGAGGCTCTGTCTCAAAAAAAAAAAAAAAGGAAGTTCTGTCTTCATAGAACTTCAAGGTAGAAAGAAGTGAGCCATTCATCTGGTAAACACTTAAAAGTGCAACTATAAATTGAAACTGTGA
>CAUYON010000524.1:0-44625 GCA_963573935.1 Arctocebus calabarensis
CAGAATACACAGAGAACTTAAGCGTATTGGCAACAAAAGGGTAAGTGATCCCATCTCAGGGTGGGAAAAGGACTTGAAGAGAAACTTCTCTAAAGAAGACAGGTGCATGGCCTACAGACACATGAAGAAATGCTCACCATCCTTAATGATCAGAGCAATGCAAATCAAAACTACTTTGATGGCTTGGCGCCTGTGGCTCAACAGGCTAGGGCACCATCCACGTACACCTGAGCTGGCGGGTTCGAATCCAGCCCAGGCCGACAAACAACAATGATGGCTGCAACCAAAAAATGGCCAGGTATTGTGGTGGGCGCCTGTAGTCCCAGCTGCTTGGGAGGCGGAGGCAGGAGACTCGCTTGAGCCCAGGAACTGGGGGTTGCTGTGAACTGTGATACCATAGCACTCTATACAGGGTGACAACTTGAGGCTCTGTCTCAAAAAAAACAAAACAAAACAAAACAAAAAACTACTTTGACATATCATCTAACTGCAGTAAGATTAGCCCACATAACAAAATCCCAAAACCAGAGATGTTGGCGTGGATGTGGAGAAAGGGGAACACTTCTACACTGTTGATGGGAAAGCAAACTAGTACATTCCTTTTGGAAAGATATTTGGAGAATACTTAGAGATCTAAAAATAGATCTGCCATTTGATCCTATAATTCCTTTATTGGGTATATATCCTGAAGACCAAAAATCACATCATAATAAAGATATTTTTACCAGAATGTTTATTGCAGCCCAATTCATAATTGCTAAGTCATGGAAGAAGCCCAAATGCCCATCAACCCACGAATGGATTAATAAACTGTGGTACATGTATACCATGGAATACTATGCAGCCTTAAAGAAAGATGGAGACTTTACCTCTTTTGTGTTTACATGGATGGAGCTGGAACATATTCTTCTTAGCAAAGTATCTCAAAAATGGAAGAGAAAGTATCCAATATACTCAGCCCTAATATGAATCTAATGTATAGCTTTCATATGAAGGCTAAAACCCAATTATAGCACAAGAATACAGGGAAAAGGGAAAGGGAGGGGAGGAGAGGGGGGAGGATAGGTGGAGGGAGGGCAATTGGTGGGATCACACCTACGGTGCATCTTAGCGGGGTACTGGTGAAACTTATTAAAGGTAGAGTATCGATGTCTTTATATAGTGATCAAGAAAATGCCATGAAGGCTATCTGGAACAGTACGATCAAAGTATTTCTGATTGTATATGAAGCACATTGTGCCCTATGATTGCACCAATGTACACAATTATGATTCAATAAAAGTATTTAAAAAAAAAACAAAAACAAAGCAGTATATATATCTTGCTGAATATTGTCTAGGCAACAGATGATCTTCTGGGGTATGATATGTTAATCACAATGCTGATACGGCTGTATGAAATGGAGACTGGAGACCTCTAATCATTTCTCAAACTCCGCAGGGTGCAGAGCCTAAATCCTCCTCAGCCCATTTAGAAGGCACTTTAAATTGCTAGTTTGGGCTATGCAGAAGCTTTTCTAGGAAAGTGCTTGTCACTGGGATCACTCCTTAAGTGGCTATACACTTACCCAGTGTACCAAAACCGGTCTCACCCTATGCCCCTGAGGGCTTAGGCTGTAAGAAGTCTCAGTCCTCGCCTTTAGGCAGCTCAGTCACTAGATTACTTGCTCCCAGACTGATGCTTCTTCTGTGACCCTGAGGGTGGAGCTTGTGGGGGCAGTTCTCCCACAATGGCTCCAGACAGCCTACAACCAAACACTGGTAGCTCCATCTGGCTCGGTGTCACAGACTGGGGCCCTAGATAGCACTCAAAGACTTCTGCACTCTTGCCCAGTTCTCCCAAGGTAGTTCAACTGAGTACCAAGTCCAAAAAAAACCCAAACAGCTTATAGGTAAGGCCTTTCTGGTTTGCAATCTCAAACCAGATTGCTGCTGTACCTACAGCTGTTGGTAGGATTAGACCGAATGAACACATGCAACCACTTGCCAGTTGACCGAATGAACATATGCAACCACTTGCCAGTTGTCCACTGCTTTTGCCTTCCTCAGGGGGTCCAGAAGTCTCACGCTGTCTCCCTGTGTCCCCAAAGGGAGGTTTCTGGGCAGATCTCACCAGCCAGAGATTCCTGAAGTCTTCTCTCCCCAGTCTCATTGTGCCCAGTTGCAAGGAAGTTATTACTCGGCTGCCATCTTGCTCTGGAAGCTTGGTATTTTATTTTGTTGTGGCTGAGCTGGTACCTACATGGCAAAACAAATTCCTCTGAACTCTTCTCTTCCTTTTCCCCAAGTAGAAAACTCTTCCTGAGCTGCACTCAGGAGTTGCCTGGAGATGGAGGAGGGTAACACAGGTAATGGCTTGACCACCACCACTGGCATCTAACTGGGTCATGTGCACTCAAAATCCATTGGCTTCAAGCCAGCATAGCCACAGGAATTGCATAAGGATCACAGCCTTTGTTGCCCAACTGCTTTATGAACTTAGTCCAAGCACCAGCTTAGTTTTTGTCAGGTGGTGATGCTACCTAGAATTTGGCTATTAAAGTGGAGGACTTACCTCTGGATGGGATGGTTCAAATGTTACCTCCATGGACACTGGCAGAATTCTGCCCGGTGGTGTTTTCCCTTGTGCTAGGGTGATCATTGAGTTTCAATGTAAAGTCCACAATCACTACACTCCCCTTTCCTAGGCACACAGGTTCCCTCTCCACTCAGTGTGCTGGTGTAGCACAGGTGGGAAAGTAGAGAAGGGTGGCATAGGCGATGCCAGATTGCATTTTCTTCTCTTTTCAGTGCTACTTTTCTGACATAATGTTAAAACCAGGTAGTATGATCACTCACCTGATTTTTGGTTCTTCAATAGGTGCTTGCTTGAGTGAATAATTGTTGAATTTAGTGTTCATGCAAAAGGATGATTGTTGGAGGGTTCTCTTTGGCCATCTTGTTCCTCTCTTTGTTTCTGATCTCAATAAAGCCTAACCTATTAATAAAGGGAGTACATTTCTTTACAGTTAGGGTAAAATAAGCCAGTACATAAAATTCTGTTAAGTGATACCTATTTTTCCACTCATTTACATTATAGAATTGGAAACTTGTTTTATTTGAGGTAAAATTGATCCCTCTATATAATAGATTTACCTTTTATAGTGCAGATATTCTTTACATTAAGCACTTATTTCCATATATTTTTATAACTGTTTGTGCACAAATAAAGGTTTGAAAGAGTACATACCTAACTTTTACTGTTGCTACTTCTGAGTGGGCATGTGAGATGAGAGAGAAGTCACAGTGAAACTCCAAGGACTTTTACTGCTTACATGTTTGGTATTCCTTAAAATTTTTCATAATGAGCATATATTACTTTTATAAGTAATAATTTTAAAGTAAAGACAAAGAACACCCCATGGGGGGGAGGGTAAACTGGTAAAACATCACCTATTACAACAAGCAAAGTAATTCACAATTTTTTTCTTTTTAAAACATATCATAGTATCATGAACCCCAATGTACTCATCATCAGCTTCATCAATTATCAATTCCTGGCCAATATTGCTTCATTCATGGTCCCTAATTGCTATATTTTGGATGCTTGTCCCTTCCAAATATCATGTTGAAATTTAATCTCCAATTTGGAGGTGGAGCCTAATAGGAAGTGTTTGGGTCATAAGAATGAATAGCTCATGACTATATTAATGCCATTCCTGAAGGCTGTGGCAAGCAAGCAAGTTCTCACGCTATTAGTTCCCATGAGAGCTTGTTGTTAAAAAGAGGCTGGGACTCTCTCTCTTGCTTCTTTTCTTACTATGTGATCTCTATACCCATCTCCTTTTCCCCTTCTCCATGAATGGAAGCAAAACTAAAGCCCTCACAGAAGCAGATGCTAGGGTTACAATTTTTGCTCAGCCTGCAGAACCATGACTTAAATAAAACTCTTTTCTTCATAAATTACAAGCTTCATGTATTTCTTAATAGCAACACAAAATTGACTAAGACACTCATTCATTTAAACACTTGGCTAAACTGGTTAAAGCAAACTCCAAACATTATATCATTTTATCTTTAAATGCTTTACACATTTTAGTGGAAAGTTAAACTAAAGAACAGCACAAGCAACTTTTCAGGGTCATTCTGACTTCTCAAAGATGTGCTTTCAAACAGAATGAGAAGGCAAGTTTTATAAAAATGAGAATGTAATTCTAAGACTCAACATTGGCTCTCTTATTCGTATAGTATATTATTCAAATCTAGTCCATTGATCAATGACTAAGAAAATAGAGTTAAATAGGTCAAAACAAAAACAGCAGAAAGTTAGAAAAATGAATTTATAAAGATATTTTTCTTCATCTACTGCTTCTGAGCCTTAAAGTATAGTATGGAAATATTTACTTTCTTGCCAATTGATTCTTCACAGCTAAGTCTAAGCATTTGAGAGAGAAATAAACAATTCCTGCAACCTGGCAAAATGACTGATGAATTATTCATGCAGTCATTGAACTGAAATATGTAACCTGTGGCTTCCCTGAGCTTCTGCATGACATGTAAATATGGCACCAATAATGCTTTAAAATTTAAGCAAGGGCTCTCACCTGTAAATTACTTTGTCCATTTTACCAGGGCTAAAGAATTTAAGTCACCTCCCGGAAAGCTGAGAAGTGGCCTGGGTAGATGATCAGGTCTGCCTTCACACCATGCACCCCTGTTCCTACTTGAGAATCAATTTATGGTTCATGGCTACTAAATTTAAGACTATCTCTTTTCTTCAAAGCACAAGGAGCCCTTACTAGGCATGTTGCTCCGGCTCACAACATCTAACATTTTTTCTAAATGCAAAAGTCATTTGGCTTTCAAGTTTCAAAAATTATTTTGATTTTTTCCTTAGGCTAATGAGCTGGCTCAGAAATAGTTACTCTAAGATTGGCCTCAGTGGCTCATGTCTGCAATCCTAGCACTCTGGGAGGCCAAGGCAGGTGGATTGCCTGAGCTCACAGGTTCGAGACCAGCCTGAGCAAGAGCGAGACCCCGTCTCTAAAAATAGCCAGACATTGTGGCAGGCACCTATAGTCCCAGCTACCTGAGAGGTTGAGGCAAGAGAATTGCTTGAGCTCAATCATTTGAGGTTGCTATGAGCTATGACACCATGGCAGCACTCTACCCAGGGTGACAAAGTAAGAATTTGTCTCAAAAAATATATATATATTTACTGTAGCATCATTCCTCATGTGTTTCAAAGTACATTCAGCAGCCTGAATATTTGTCTAACATTGGGTTCATGGCAAAGGACTTCACACACACTGTCATTCATTTCAACCACATAACAATTTTGTGGCACAATCATGGTAGACATTTTTATCTCCATTTCTCAAAAAGGAGAAAAGAAGCCTATGGGGTAAATTAAGTGAGTTGTCAATGATCTTACAGCTACAGGAGATAATAGGCTTTAATCCAGGCCTTTCATTTCCTAGTCTACTGTCCCTTGCCACTAAATCAGTTATTGGTAATATCTAGGCCAAATCAGCCTCAGGGTATGTGCTGCCAATATCTAAACATCAGGAAGATTTTCAGAAAAAATCATCTAAATTTTTCAGTTTATTTTTTTAAATGACAGCTAGCAGCTATGCAAGGCTTACATTCATAAAATGTAATCATTTGGCTGGGCTTAAAGAATTTCTAGTCTCTGAAGATGGGACACATACTCCACATTTTGCCCCTGTCTCTCCTCAGACCACTTGTTTCATTTATGTTTCTGATCTGGTCCCCACACACAGTTTTAATTCTCTGGCTTAAAAACAAGCTAATAAGCTTCTTGTCAAATTTGTAGAATTTCATGCTAAAAATAGGTGATGACTGTATTGCTCAATCTGCTTTCAGTTTCTTCTTTTTGTGGCATATAAGCAAATAACAAGCCCCAAATCATATGAATTTAAACCCTTAGGCTGCAAGCACATCCTAAGTGCCACATTACAGACTTGACTCCCGCAGTGACTACAATGATTGCAGTAGTTTGGATACTTAGGGAATCTCAATTTGTCCTCGTTAACTTTAAGTTGAATGCTCTTGACAGTAGACTTTGCTGTTGCTTGGTCATTAGAATACTTTCTGATGAAGAAAATTATTTACCACAAGTATGATTGTCAATGATGTCAACATTTAACAGTATGCTAGGAATGCACTCAACAAAAATAGATGAAAAGCAACAGGTTATTAAGTTTCTGCTGGAAGGAGATAATATCATTGGCTCAGTATTGCCCATAGCTGAGTTACCAAACTGGCCAAATAGACCAATGTTCTGTTGCCCAGATGATCCTGCCCCTTCCAGTGCAGCAAAGACTATCCTACAATGCACTCTGCAGAGTCTGGAGATACGGGGGATTTCTGTGGCTCTGTCTACCACAAGCTTATGATAACCAACTGCTCTCTTATTTGGGGGGAAAAATCATAACAGTTGATATCTCTGTGCCTATCTAAGTTAAGAGGTCCCTTTTTATGACAAATGCAGTTCACACCATCTTTCTATTTTTGTCACAGCCATTGTGATCTTACACTTCTCAATAATTTATCAGATTATACAAAATTATAAAAGTCTGACACTATGGTGCTACTCTAGCTATGATTCTGATCCTTGATTTTTTCCAGGATAGCATTTGTTCCCAGTGGAGAGAAGAATCACATGCTAATGAGGGCATGTGAAAATGTTGAAAGAACCATGTTGACTTTAAAAGGATAATTTGAAATAGCTCCTTTACGTGGATCCTTTAAATATAGATAAAAAACAAAAAAAATGAGGTAATAAGGAAATCCTCCTCAGTCCTTGTCTCAGTCATTCAGTCTGCTGCAACAAAATTCCATAGACTGGGTGGCTTACAAACAACAGAAATCGATTTCTTACTGTGTTGGAGTCTGAGAAGTCCAAACTCAAGGCAGATTCTGTGTCTGGTAAGGATGCACTTCCTGAATCATAGACGGCTGGCTTTTTGCTCTGTCCTTACATAGACAAAGTGAGGGAGGAGCTTTTTGTTCCCTCATTTATAAGACTTCTCATACTATTCATAAGGGTTCCAGCCTCACAATCTTAATGCCTCCCAAAAGCCCCACTTCCATCCAAAGGCTATCACATGGGAGATTAGATTTCAAAATATAAATTTGAGGGAAACACAAACATTCAGTCTGTAGAAGTTCTTTTGCTCCTAGGCTATTTAATATATTGAGTTTACTGTGAAGCAATAAACAAAAGGTTGTTGTCCTAGAGGGTCAATGCCAATATGCACCTTTTACACTATAAATTGGCCATACTCAATGTGTACCTCAAAGGTTCACCAGAATATATAAGTATGTAGCTCAGATATTTTGAGAAATACCTGGTTGATATTATTGAAGCTGAGAAAGCCCATGCATCAAGCAAAATAGAGTCATGAAGCTTTGACATAGATGTGCCCAACAATTTCACTAATGATTTATACCTATTAACTTATATGCATCAAATGTTCTGGTACATTCTATCACTTTATTATTTTTCTTTTTTTGAGACAGATTCTCATTCAGTTATCCAGGCTAGAGTACCATGGTGTCATCCTAGCTCATTTCAACCTCAAACTCCTGCGCTTAAGTGATCATTCTTCCTCAGCCTCCCAAGTAGCTGGGACACTACAGGTGCCCACTACAGTGCCCAGTTAATTTTTCTATTTTTAGTAGACATGGGGTCTCAAACTCCTGAGCTCAAGTGATCCTTCTTGCCTCTACCTCCCAGAGTGCTAGGATTAGAGGTATGAGCCTGGCCACAAACACTTACAATGTATAACATGATGGTTTGGGGGGTATATTCACAAAGATGTGCAACCATAAGCTAATCAATCTTAGACCATTTTCATCACTCTAAAATGAAATGTTATGCTAATGAGCATTCACTCTTCCTTCAGCCCTGCACTAAGTGTTCCAGCAATAAGCAACTACTGACCTTTTTCTGTCTCTATGCATTTCCTATGCTGGACAACTCATATAATTGAATCATAACAATATATGGCCTTTTGTGACCGGCTTCACTGACTTTGCCTAATGTTTTCAAGAGCAACCCATGTTGTAGCACAAATCAGTACTCCATGACATTTTATTACTAAATAATATTATACGGAATAGAGAGTCTTAATTTTTTAAATTCATTAATCAAAAAAAATTAAATAAATAAATTCATCATTTGATGGACATTTGTTTTCCCTTTTTGGCTATTATGAACAATGCTGCTATGAGCATTCATATAAAATTTTTGTATACATTTTTGTGTTTTCATTTCTCATGGGTGTATACTTACGAGTGGAATGGTTGGGTCATATGGTAGTTCTAGGAGGTCTAACAGTTAAGTTTGCTAACTTGCTGCCATGCACTTGTGTTGACAGCACTGTGCAAACAACTTAATAAAGTTTCATAACCTTGGCATGTTCATGTCTCACAGTTGTGTTTGTATAGACTTGGGGCTGAGTCTTACTGAATGGTGTTTGTGTTCATCATTTTTATTACATGTTTTTCTGTGCCATGAGGATGTCAGAGATTGAATTAGAGTAATGAGCTAACATTAAATTTCTTGTTAAGCTTGGCAAGACTGGAAGTGAAATCAGGGACATGTTAGTCCGAGTTTCTGGGAACAATACCACAGCAGTGTACAAATGGATCAAATGTTTTTCTGAAGGGAGAGAATAGAGAACGTCAGTAATGAAGAAAGGTCAACGTGTCCAGTAATGAGTACAACTGTTAAAAACATTGCAAAAATTAATCTAATTGTGTGTCAAAATCATTGGCTGACTGTGAGAAGCATAGCAGAACAAGTAAACATAGGTAGAGAAACAGGAAAATCATAACTGAAAATCTTGGCATGAGAAAGGTGTGTGCAAAAATGGTTCCAAAGGGCTCACTGATGAAAAAAAGCAAAGAGCTCATGCAACATTGTCTGTGAGGGAGTTTTTAGGCAACAAAGAAATAATTGCATTGGGGCACCTTCCTTACTCACCTGATCTGGCTCCCAGTGAATTTTTTCTTTACTTGAAGATAAAGGAAGACATTTTGATGACATTCAGGACATCAAGGGTAATGCAATGACAGCTCTGATAGCCATTTCAGAAAAAAGAGTTTCAAAATGACTGTGAAGTGTGGACTAGGCCCTGGTGTCAGTGCATAGCTTCTCAAGGGGAGTACTTCAAAAGCAACCACAGTCACAGACAGCAAATGAGGTATGTAGCACTTTTTCTACGATAAGTTCGTGAACTTAATTGTCAGACTGCATACATTTAACTTTCTGAAGAACTGACAAACTCTTCTCCAGATGACTGTAACATTGCACTTTCCCATCAGCAGAGTATGAGGGCTCCAATTTCTCCACATCCTCAACAATGTATGTTACTTGCTTTTAAATTATAATCATCCTAGTGGATGTTTACCCTTAATTCTTACCATGTACTTGGTCATGATCAACTTAAATTACTATACCCTAAGCCCTTACTACTTCAAGGTGTGGTTTATGGACTAGTAGCATAGGTATCACCTGGAAGCTTGATAGAAATTCAGAATCTCAAGTTCTAAATGCAACCTACTAAATCAAGATCTAAATTTTAACAAATCCTCGTGATTCTAAGTACATGAAATACCAGGACCAAATAAACTCATACAGAATGAGCTAATCCATAAAGGCAGAAAACTGATAGTGGATGCTACTGGTGGATGGAATGGTAAATGGAAGTAACTACTTAATGGGGCCACAGGTTTGTTTTGTAGTGATGAAAATATTTTGGAACTAGATAGAAGTAGTGGTTGCATAACATTGTGAATGTCCAAAATATTACTGAATTATTCACTTTAAAATTGTTATTTATGTGTTACATGTGTTTCCCTTCAATTAAAAAAATATATTGAGTAAGTTGAATAGTTATAATTGTTTTCAGCTCTATGTTAAAGCCAAGGCTGAGTCCTTGTATTTAGCGTTCTGGGAGTGCAAAATTTACTTGCAGGAGTAAGACTAAACCACATGAAACAATCTATGAACAGTACAAGGGTGTGGCGGTATACAGGGCTAATTCATGTCCAGCACCCATTCCTACATTATTCCAGTGTGCTTTCCTGTACTGCAGAGGTTGAAAAGCAAATAAATAAATAATAAAATAAAAAGGGAACAAAAGAAATCGCTGCCTTTTCCAGACACTTTTGATGCTAGCATTTAGAAATACAAATTGGTATTTGCTAATGACATGAGATTTGGAAGGCAGAAGATGTGGAGGCCATAGTCCTGCTATTGCAAGGACACATGTGGGGATGCGAGTTCTTTCTGTAAACTGCATTTCAGTATCCAATCTCTAGCTTCATTGGTGACTGCAGGCAGCTACTAGGAGTGGCAGTGGCAAGATTCAGCATCTTCTTACCAAGTTGCCAAATTCATAAGTGTTAAGATACAGCAGCAATAAAAGTCCCATAATCAAGACTTTCTGTTCCCTATATTGCACCTACAGCAATGAAGTCAAGAACTCAGTACTTCCAATATCAGCTTCCTTTTTTCCAGATCCTTGACTGTGGCAAAGGAGTGTGGCTCCCACGATAGGAGTCATTTTAGGAAGTCATTCTGAGAAGCTTAGACTTGAACTAGTGCCTCCAACCCTTCTACAGTTCTTTTAAACACCTAATTCATGGTATAAATCTCCTTATGCTTAACATGTCTGTGTGGGTTCCATTTCTTTCCTTGACCTCCAAATATATAAAAGCTCTGAGAAATTCATATTCTAACTGTCAAGAGATCCAGAAGGAAGAGACAGATGTAGAGGAGTCAGAAAGACTCCAAGGAGTATGTGGGACTTGAACTAGGCTAAGAATGGAATTGATTTATTTTCTTGAATAGATTTTGCCCTGTAATCCTAACACTTGGAAGGCCAAGGCAGGTGGATTACCTGCGCTCCCAGGTTCAAGACCAGCCTGAGCTAGAGCAAGACCCCATCTCTAAAAAATAGCTGGGCATTGTGGCAGGCACCTGTAGTCCCAGCTACTTGGAAGGCTGATGCAAGAGATTCCCTTAAACCCAAGAGTTTGAGGTTGCTGTGAACTGTGGACTCCAGGGCACTCTACCAAGGGTGACATAGTGAGACTCTGTTTCAAAAAAAAAGAATAGACTTTGGAGAAGACAGAATTTGGAGGTTGAAGGGACTGTGAAAGGCCAAGGGGAAGTCAGTCTGTATGGTTTGTCTAGTGGCCTCATGGGTGAACTTTCTTAAAGGCTCTGACCAGGTCCTTTGCTCCCCTGCTACTGCTGCTTGTGGTACCTGCTGCTTGGCTCAGCTTTTCATATCATGGTCAGCACTGACCTTACCTGCCCCCTAGTTTACCTCCTTGCCAGTCCCCAGCATCAAACAGATTAAGACAGAAGCAATATGAGCAAAGACTGGAAATTGGGTTAGGGAGGGAGCAGAGGGCCCTAATCTGAGTCTTTAAGATAAAAGTGAAGATTAATGACATCCAAAATAGAGAAACAAAAGATGTCATAGAAATAAGCAATAACAAATTTCTGGTAAATTGGTTAAGAGAAATGGCAAAAAGGCTCAAATCTAAAAAAAAAAATACAATGAAGAAGTTATAACCACTGGTAGAGTTGAGAGTTTTAAAATAATAAGAAATAATAATAGCTAAAAAAAAGTATCTAAGCACTTTTGCCAGTAACTTTTATAATTATTTATTGACCTGAGATAAGCACCATCAATATTTCTGTTTTCTAAAAGGGAAACTGAGTCATGGAGAGGTTAAGTAACTTACATTAGCTAATAAAAGGCAGAATTGGAACACAGCTGTCAGACACAAAAGCCCTTATTCTTAAATGCAGAGTGCTAAGCAGGATTTTATGACAAGATAAAGGTGCAGCAATTTATAATGAAGAAAAGTAGGAAACAACCTAAATGTTCTTTGCTAAGGGAACGGGAAAGGAATGTGTGGTATATTCATATTATACAATGGATTATAATATAGTCCCTTAAAATATAAGAAATAGATCAACATACATCAATTAACATATTTTGGAAGGCACCGTGGCTCACGCCTGTAATCCTGGCACTCTGGGAGACTGAAGCGGGTGCATTACTTTAGCTCAGGAGTTTGAGACCAGCCTGAGAAGAACAAGACCCTCTTCTCTAAAATGTGGCTAGGTGTTGTAGCAGGTGCCTGTAGTCCCAGCTACTCTGGGAGGCTGAGGCAAGAGGATCTCTTGAGCCCTAGAGTTTGAGGTTGCTGTGAGCTGTGATGCCACAGCACTCTACTGAGGGCAACAAAGTGAAACTGTCTCAAAAAAAAAAAGCCAAAACTTACATATTTCATAAACAGAATAAAAACGTGAAAGAATAAGGACAGGATTCTATTCATATGCAAATTATCGAAATTCACAGAGGTAGAAAGATATCCAAGGGTAAGAATACTTACTCTCAATGGCCAAATCTAGCCCTCAGCCTGTCTTTGTATGCCTCCAGAGCCAAGAATGGTTTTTACAGTTTTAAAGGGTTATAATTTTTTTTTTTTAATTTTAAAAGCAGAATATTCAACAGAGACCCACAAAGCCTATAGTATTTATTATCTGGCCCTTTACAGAAAAAGTTGGCAGATGTCTGTGTTTTATGGGGACACAAGCATATATTGGAAATATATTAAAATGATATTCACTGATTTCTGTATTGGCAGTTACTTCTGGAGAGTGAAAGAAAGGGAAATATATCTGTGTCATTCTGTTTCTTTACAAAAAGAGATAGGAAGCAAATATGGCAAAATGTTAACATCTGTTTTATCTCAGGAGTGCATAAGTGTCTGGCATATTACATTTAGTTTGAATGTTTAAAATATTTCCTAAATAAAAATAACACGTTGAGAAACTAATAGATAAACACATACCAAAATATTGAAGCCACTCAGCAAAATGAAAATAAGAACATAGGAAATTGAAAAGTGACAGAGACTGAAGTTTCTGGAGAAGTGTGGGAAGCTACAGAAGGCGATGGAGACAGAGTTTTGCAGTTTCCCTGCTTGCTATTTTTCTCACTCCTTATCTACTATTTTTTAGTGATCAGTTATATAAACCTTAACATACATTTTTGAGTCTCAGACTCCTTTGAGAAACTGATTAAAGCTGCAGGTGCCCAGCAGAAGAATGCACGCCACTTTGCAGATTAAGATTTAGATAAGGAGGCTCGGCGCCTGTGGCTCAGCGGGCTAAGGTGCCAGCCACGTATACCTGAGCTGGCGGGTTCGAATCCAGCCTAGGCCCGCTAAGCAACAATGATGGCTGCAACCAAAAAATGGCCGGGCGTTGTGGCGGGCGCCTGTAGTCCCAGCTACTTGGGAGGCAGAGGCAGGAGACTCGCTTGAGCCCAGGAATTGGAGGTTGCTGTGATCTGTGATGCAATGGCACTCTCTCCAGGGTGACAGCTTGAGGCTCTGTCTCAATAAAAAAAAAAAGTTTGGGTGGTTTTTACATTCACTTTTGTTTTAAACAGTCTCACTCTATTGCCCAGGCTAGAGTGCTCTTGCCTCTGCCAGTGAGTAGCTGGGCTCACTCTTGGGCTGGTCTCGGACTCCTGAGCTCAACTGCACCCAGCCTACTATCACTCTTAACAAGTGCTCAGGACCAATTGCTAATAAATGCCTTCAAGTTCTGATATATAGGTCCTGTATTTAATCATCTTTTAAAAACAAGTGCTGGCCGGGCACTATGGCTCACACCTGTAATGTTAGCACTCTGAGAGACCAAGGCAGGTGGATTGCTTGAGCTCACGAGTTTGAGACCAGCCTGAGCAAAAGTGAGACCCCCCCTTTTCTACTAAAAATAGAAAAACTGAGGGAAGAGGATCACTTGAGCCTGAGTTGGAAGTTGCTATGAGCTATGATGCTATGGCACTCTACCTAGGGTGACAGCTTGAGACTCTGTCTCAAAAAAAAAAAACATTTTGTTGGCTTGGCGCCTGTAACTCAACGGGCTAAGGCACCAGCCATGTACACCTGAGCTGGCGGGTTCGAATCCAGCCTGGGCCCACCAAATAACAATGATGGCTGCAACCAAAAAATAGCCGGGCATTGTGGTGGGCGCCTGTGGTCCCAGCTACTTGGGAGGCAGAGGCAGGAGACTCGCTCAAGCCCAGGAATTAGAGATTGCTGTGAGCTGTGATGCCATGGCACTCTATTCAGGGTGATAGCTTGAGGCTCTGTCTCAAAAAAAAAAAAAAAAAAAATTGTGGGCGGTGCCTGTGACTCAAAGGACTAGGGTTCCAGCCCCATATACTGGAGATGGTGGGTTCAAATCTGGCCCTGGCCAAAAAAAAAAAACATTGCTAGAGCAACCACTTCTTAACGCCTCTCAAGGTCCCAAGGCCCGGCTTGAAAACCTGCTTCAAAGCTTGTTTCTCCCTCTGCAGGGTTTGTAGTTGGAATCCCACCATGTGGGGTCTAGAGCCTCTGTAATGCCACAGCTCTATTGCCTATGGTTACACCAGGCTGCTCTTCCAGGAGAAATTCTCTCCCACAGGTCCCATCATCTGGTTTTACATACAGTTGTACTCCAAGTATTTCCCACTAACTTTTTTGAGCCTCTTCTAGGGTACCAGTGCCATAAGGGCTGTCTTGACTTTTTTTTTTACCCTCAGTATTATGGCATCACAGCTCATAGCAACCTCAAACTCTTTTTTTTTTTTTTTGAGACAGAGCCTCAAGCTGTCACCCTGGATAGAGTGCTGTGGCATCACAGCTCACAGCAACCTCCAATTCCTGGGCTCAAGCGAGTCTCTTGCCTCTGCCTCCCAAGTACTGGGACTACAGGCGCCCACCACAAAGTCTGGCCATTTTTTGGTTGCAGCCGTCATTATTGTTTGGTGGGCCGGGCTGGATTCGAACCCGCCAGCTCAGGTGTACGTGGCTAGTGCTTTAGCCCGTTGAGCCACAGGCACCGAGCCAACAACCTCTTAACTCTTGAACTCAGCAAATCCTCTTGCCTCAGCTTCCTGAGTAGCTGGGACTACAGGCAACTGCCATGAGGCCCAGCTATTATTATTATTTCATAATTTTTAGAAACAGTCTTACTTTGTTGCCTTCAGTAGAGTGCATTGACACACAGCTCACAGCAACCTCCAGCTCTTGGGCTTAAGCAATTCTCTTGCCTCAGTCTCCCAAGTAGTAGAGGACCACAGGTGCCCAACACAATTCCCGGCTATTTTTCATTGCAGGTTGACCAGGGCCAGATTCGACCCCCCACCTTCGATATATGGGGCTGGCGCCCTACTCACTGAACCACAGGTGCTGCCCAGGCCCAGCAATTACTGAGAGATGGGGGTCTAACCCTTGCTCAAGATGGTCTCAAACTCCTGAGCTCAAGTGATCCACCTGCCTTGGCCTCCCAGAGTACCAGGATTACAGGTGTGAGCCACTGCACCTGGCTTTTAACTTGACATTTCTTAATGAGCAGGTTCTTTCGCCATGTCTATCCCCATGAAGGGCACTTAAATAGGGTGCCTCTCAAGTCTGGGAATTCAGGGGATATGTATAATTGGCATATTGATAGCAACATACTTCTGCTTCTAAATGTTATGGCCATCCTGCAACCTGTAGATGGGGACAATGAAGCAAGAGTGGTTTAGGAGGAGGGAGGACAGCTGCCGCAGCTGGGGCTCTGGGCTGTAAGGTGTGGAGGACTGATCTAGGGCATCGCTGGTCCCAGGACCTGCCCCTGCTCTGCAGCCTGGTCAAGGTTGCAGACTTTTCCCTCTCTAGAACACTAGTCTGTGATCTTGCCGCCCTTGGTATGGTTTCCGTGTGTGGTTCTGGAGTCAGGATGCATGGATGTGTTCCCCAGGTTTGCTCTCACCACAGAAACTTCTCCTCACTCCCCTTGTTAATAGGGGAGCACCCAGCAGAACCGCAGCATTACACAAAGTGCTGGAGATCAGGAGACCCTGACCTCATGGCCCTCTTGGGATAGGGATCCAAACTGGACTGTTAGATGCTACTGAATCTTTGTGGGAGACAGAGTGGTTATAGCCTGAGTGTGGAGTTGGTACCTAGGTTCAAGTCCTGCTGCTTTTTTCTAGCTAGGGACCTTGGAAAAATCCTTTGACCCCATTGTGCCTTAACCTTCCTGGTTGCCCCTTGAGAACAATCCCTGCGATTTCACAGGGGTATGGAGAGACAACCTGAGAAAAGTCTTTACAATGGTGTGGGTGGGGCATGCAGTAAGTAGTGGTTATTAATACTGCCAGTGCTGGGCAGCGCCCGTGGCTCAGTGGGTAGGATGTCGGCCCCATATACCGACAGTGGTGGGTTCAAACCCAGCCCCGGCCATAGTGCAACAAAAAAACAGTGGACATTGTGGCAGGCGCCTGTAGTCCCAGCTATTTGGGAGGCTGAGGCAAGAGAATCACCTAAGCTCAGGAGTTGGAGGTTGCTGTGAGCTGTGATGCCACCGTACTCTACCAAGGGCGATAAAGTAAGACTGTCTCTACAAAAAAAAAAATACTGTCAGTGCTGGTGGCTCACACCTAAATCCTAGCACTCCGGGAGGCTGAGGTAGACGGATTGCTTGAGCTCACGAGTTTGAGACCAACCTGAGAAAAAGCGAGATCCTATTTCTACTAAAAATAGAAAAACTAAGGCAAGAGGATCACTTAAGCCCGAGTTGGAGGTTGCTGTGAGCTATGATGCCACAGCACTCTGCCCAGGGTGACAACTTGAGACTCTGTCTCAAAAAAAAAAATATTGTCAGTGCTTTTCAGAGACTGGGCACATAATATAGAACTTTGCAGCTAAGAGACCAGGGTTTTTTTTGTTTTTTGTTTGTATAGACAAAATTTCACCTTATAGCCCACAGTAGAGTGCCATGGCGTCACACAGCTCACAGCAACCTCCAACTCCTGGGCTTAAGCAATTCTCTTGCCTCAGCCTCCCAAGTAGCTGAGACTACAGGCGCCCACCACAATGCCTGGCAATTTTTTTTTTTTTTTGTAGAGACAGTCTTACTTTATCGCCCTCAGTAGACTGCCGTGGTGTCACATAGCTCACAGCAACCTCCAACTCCTGGGCTTAGGTGATTCTCTTGCCTCAGCCTCCCGAGTAGCTGGGACTACAGTCACCCACCACAACGCCCAGCTATTTTTGTTTTGCAGTTCGGCCAAGGCCAGGTTTGAACCTGCCACTTTTGGTATACGGGGCCGGCACCCTGCCCACTGAGCCACAGGCACCATCTGAGACCAGGTTTCTTTTTTTGAGACCAAGTCTTTTTATTGACCCCTATAGAGTGCTGTAGTGTCCCAGCTCACAGTAACCTCAGACTCTCCAGCTAAGCAATTCTCTTACTACAGGCCACCACAATGCCTGGCTATATTTAGATACAGGGTCTTGTTCTGACTCAGGCTGGTCTTCGAACTCGTGAGCTCAGATGATCTGCCTGCCTAGGCCTTCTAGAGTGCTGGGATTACAGGCCTGAGCCACCGCGCCTGGCAAGAGACCAGGTCTTTCATTTATGTATTTATTTTGAAATAAATAGTCTCACTTTCTTGCCCTTGGTAGAGTGCTGTAGTGTCACAGCTCACAGATACCTCAAACTCTTGGGCTTGAGTGATTCTCTTGCCTCAGCCTCTCAAGTAGCTGGGACCACAGGTGCCCGACACAACACCCGGCTATTTTCAGAGATGGTGTCTTGCTCTGGCTTAGGTCTTAATGCCAGGCCTACACTTGCAACCAGGGCAGCCACTTCCTAGTTACATGATCTCGTATAAGGTAGTTGAACCTTTCAGAGTCTCAGTTTCCAAATCTGTAAACTGGGGAGAGATCAGTACTAGTCCCTATCTTGCTGAGCTGTTTTATAAGGAACAAGTGAGATAATCCACAGAGCAGGCAAAACACATTCAGTGTGATTTGCTAAGACCAGCTCTTGGAATGTGTTCAGCAGGCTTATTAGTTTCTTTACAAAGTACAGCCACCTGTTCTCAGTATAATGTATTTCATTGATTTCTAAATGCATATTTTTTCCACATCTTACCACCTCTGAAACCAGGGTGACCCTTAAAATCAATAGCATCTTAAGGTTTTAATTTGCAGCATTTGGCTCAGCACCTGTAGCTCAAGCAGCTAAGGCGGCAGCCATGTACACATTGGAGCTGGCAGGTTTGAACCCAGCCCCGGCCTGCCAAACAACAATGGCAACTGCAACAAAAAATAGCCGGGCGTTGTGGTGGGCGCCTGTAGTCCCAGCTACTTGGGAGGCTGAAGCAAGAGAATCGCTTAGCCCGAGAGTTTGAGGTTGCTGTGAGCTGTGATGCCACAGCACTCTACCCTGGGTGACAGCTTGAGACTCTGTCTCAAAAAAAAAAAAAAAAATTGCAGCATTACTGTAGTGACACAAAATGGTGCATCACTTTAGAGCCAATAAAATGTGTATGTGCACATATATGCACATATGTGCCCCCCCATATACCATCTTAACTTTCAGAGACCACTCTAAAACACATAAAGTATAAAAGTCATTTTACTTTAATACAAAAATCACGTAAAGAAGGTTGCGTTAACTAAATCAAATATTCACGAAATGTCAGTGAAATCACCCTGGGCTATCTATATCATATTTTCCTACTTTCTCTTCTGCCTTCTGCTACACATTAAAGACCAGGGTTGTCCATGGGAGCAGATCAGTAGAGCACATGTCTGCACGTGGGAGTATTGAAGTGGGAGCAGGAGGTGGGTCCCGTACTCATTCCTTCTGCTTTCTTGATTTCTTCATGTGCTTCACTCCCACCCGGGCCAAACCTTCAAGGGTATCCAGTTCTGTAGCTGGAGAGAAAGTTATTCCAGGAGACCTTCATCTCCTTCCTCCTCCATCTGCTTTGAGGGGGAAGCAAATGAGCAATGTACATATGGAACAGAGACAGTTCTGGAAGGCATCTTGGTGTGTTGTCTTCTGCAGTCAGAGCCACTGCCTTAGTCATGGCCTTTGAACTAGGTCTGCTTCCCTGACCGGAAAAAGAACCTGGTGGAGAAAGGGGTCAGAATAAGCAAAAGGAACAAAGCAACAGGCACAGCTCTTGTGGGCTGTTGACTCAAGAATGTATTCAGGGGTTTGGCACAGTGGCTCAGGCCTATAATCCTGACACTCTGGGAGACCGTGGCAAGAGGATCACTTAAGCTCAGGAATTCGAGAATGGCCTCAGTAAGAGTGAGACCCTTTGTCTACTAAAAATAGAAGAATCAGTGCTGGGTGCAGTGGCTCACGCCTATAATCCTAGCACTCTGGGCAGCCAAGGTGGGAGGACTGCTTGAGCTCAGGGGTTCGAGACTCTGTCTCTAAAAAATAGCTGGGTGGCTCGGCACCTGTGGCTCAACAGGCTAAGGCGCCAGCCACGTACTCCTGAGTTGGCGGGTTCGAATCCAGCCTGGCCCGCCAAACAACAATGACAGCTGCATCCAAAAAAAGGCCGGGCGTAGTGGTGGGCACCTGTAGTCCCAGTTACTTGGGAGGCGGAGGCAAGAGACTCGCTTGAGCCCAGTAATTGGAGGTTGCTGTGAGCTCTATGCAGGGTGACAGCTTGAGGCTCTGTCTCAAAAAAAATTAAAAAATAAAAAAAAAATAGCTGGGTATTGTGGCAGGTGGTAGTCCCAGCTATGGGGAAGCTGAGGCAAGAGAATCACTTGAGTCTAAGAGTTTGCGGTTACTATGAGCTGTGAACCACGATACTCTACCAAGGATAACTAAGTAAGACTTTGTCTCAAAAATAAATAAATAAATAAAATAAAAATTAAAAATAGAAAAATCAGTTGGTTACTGAGGAGGATGCCTGAAATCCTAGCTACTTGGGAGGCTGAGGCAGGAGGATTGCCTCAACTCAGGAGTCTGAGGTTGCTATGAGCTAGGCTGAGGCCACAGCACTCTAGCCTAGGCAACAGAATAAGAGTCTGTCTCCAAAAATAATGTGTTCAGAGCTTATGGGAGACAAGCTGTGCAAGGTACTTTGCATCCACTGGCTGGCCCATTTCACACTCATAACTATATGGGAAGGACCATGAATAGCTCCATTTCATACATGAGCAAGCTGAGGCCCTATGAGGTAAAGAAACAGGCCCAAAGTCGCCTTGTGCTGCCAGGAGTTGGGCCCAGAGTTACATTCTTTTTTTTTTTTGAGACAGAGCCTCAAGCTGTCACCCTAGACAGAGTGCTGTAGCATCACAGCTCACAGCAACTTCCAATTCCTGGGCCCAAGCAAGTCTCCTGCCTCCACCTTCCAAGCAGCTGGAACCACAGGCGCCCGGCCACAATGCCCGGCCATTTTTTTTTTTTGGTTGGAGCCATCATTGTTGTTTGGTGGACCCGGGCTGGACTCGAACCCGCCAGCTCAGGTGTATGTGGCTGGCGCCTCAGCCCGCCGAGCCACAGGCGCCGAGCCCAGAGTTACACTTTTAACCACTGTGCTATACTGTCAGATGGTGTCCAGCACCTTTTTTTTTTTTTGAGACAGAGCCTCAAGCTGTCACCCTGCAGAGAGTGCCATGGCATCACAGCTCATAGCAACCTCCAATTCCTGGGCTGAAGCTAGTCTCTTGCCTCCACCTCCCAAGTAGCTGGGACTACAGGCGCCCGCCACAACGCCCGGACATTTTTTGGTTGCAGCTGTCATTGTTGTTGGTGGGCCCGGGCTGGATTCGAACCCGCCAGCTCAGGTGTACGTGGCTGGCGCCTTAACCTCTTGAGCCACAGGTGCTGAGCCCAGCACTTTTTTTTTTTTTCTTTTTTTTTTGAGGCAGAGCCTCAAGCTGTCACCCTGGATAGAGTGTCATAGCATCACAGCGCACAGCAACCTCCAATTCCTGGGCTCAAGCGAGTCTCCTGCCTCCGCCTCCCAAGTAGCTGGGACTACAGGCGCCCGCCACAACGCCCGGACATTTTTTGGTTGCAGCTGTCATTGTTGTTTGGCGGGCCGGAGCTGGATTCGAACCTGCCAGCTCCGGTGTACGTGGCTGACGCCTTAGCCCATTGAGCCACAGGCGCTGAGCCAGTAGTAAGTTTTTCTTATGTCCTTTTTTTTTAAGAGACAAGGTCTTGCTCTGATCATAGCTCATTGTAATCTGGAATACCTGAGCTCAAGTGATCCTCCTGCCTCATTCTGTGAGTAGCTGAGTCTACAAGTGTGTGTCAACACATTCAGGTAATTCTTAAACTGTTTGTAGAGATGGGGGTTCTCTCTATTTTCCCCAGGCTGGTCTCAAACTCCTGGTCTCAAATGATCCTTCTGCCTGGGTTTCCCAAACCATTGGAATTATAGGCATGAGAACCAATGCACCTGGCTTTTCTTACAAATGTGTTTTCTGAGCCCAAAATACTAATTTGAAAATACCTTAAAAGCAACCATGCAACAGAACTGAAAAGTTTAGAGTATTTTAGACAGTTAAATCATTTATCCCATAATTTATCTTCTCTAGTCCTTATGCATATAGCTGCTGGACAATAAAGGGGTCATCTGAATTCTCTCCATAAACCTCCAGGGAAGGCACTCTGTCTCATCTAAATTCAAATAACTCAATTAGGGGGCACCCAAAACACTCTTCATGATAATTTGTCCACTACCCTATATATAATGTAGACCACAAGACTCATTCTAAGTAATTTCTCTTGTACTCATTGTGTGCCAAAATTTTAAAGACTGTTATCATCTACCTCCCAAAGAATAAATTTATCCTGCTTGCAATGTTGAATAAGCTTACTTTTGAGAATTCCTTATTTTTCAATTTTTATTTCCTTCTCATAAAATGACAGAAGAGCTTTTTCAAAGTCCTATTTCTAAAAGCTTGGAAATGTACTCACAGAGACTACTGAGTTCATGTAATTGAAAGGATGATATTAAGAAAAAAAAATGAAAGGATGATATTTAGAGCTGTGAAAAGGTATATGGTTCAACTCTAATATTTACAGGCCGAATTCATTTAAATTTGTTGATAAACTCTTTAGTTTTAAAATCATCTCAAACTTCTAAATATTTTAAGAGGCAATCTCCATTCTAGATGCTGGGGAAGGCTGGCTTCTAGAATGCGTTTTTTTCCATGCCCATTGCATAAGAATTTATGGGGTGGTTCTATGGGAATCTAAATTTTTAACAAGATTCCTGGGTGTTTTTAATACATAGTTAAGATTAAGATCAGCTGCTCGGTTGTAAAATCCCACATAATGCAGAAGCAGGATGCTTTGTAATATTTTTCTTCTTGCCAAATAGGGAATTTCTCTATTTTTCCAGAGTGGTCAAGATCACTAAAATACAATGAGAAGGCACAGTATAAATTGCATCAATGTCACCTGTGTAAGACAATACTCTTTAGAGAAGAACAGGAGGAATTTGCAGATAAGACTACAGTTAAGCCATGATGGAAGAATTCCTGGCCAGCAAGAAGGCCAACTATCCACCCTCCAGCATGTTTGCTAATGGTGGCAAGTGGTCAGAATCACTGGTTCCAATCACTTGGTACATTTGATTAGCTTGCCACACCAATGGTAACAACATAGAAAAAAACGACCAATCTCTCATCAAAGCTTAATATTTAAAATCAACTCATTTAGAGCCATTTAGCAGAGAATCTGCCCCTTTGCCTGTCTACATACCCATTTTCTACCTACTATTCCTCTGTCTTACTACTTTGGCAAAATTTAAACACTGTATTTACTTTTAACTGCTTTTAGCAAATTCAAGGCAAACTACAAAGAAAAATGTATTTGTAATTTTACCTGCCACAGCACCTGGTAAAATACATTGAATGTTCATGCATTGTACTTTTTTTTTTTTTTTTTTGGAGACAGAGTCTCACTATGTCACCTTAGGTAGAGTTCCATGCTGTCACAGCTCACAGCAACCTCAAACTCTTGGGCTTAAGTGATTCTCTGACCTCAGCCTCCCAAGTAACTGGGACTACAGGCACCCGCCAAAAAGCCCAGCTATTTTTTTTTTCTGTTGCAGTTGTCATTGTTGCTTAGCTGGCCCAGGCTAGTTTTGAACCCACCAGCCTCGGTGTATTTAGCACTATCACCACTGTACTACGGCGCCAAACCAACATTGTGCATTTTTTGATGACCCATTTTGAGAGAAAAGCCTTGCTCCTGTTTAGAAGCTCCATAAATATTCATCTCATTAGTTTTACTTTTCACTGTAGCTCTCTGAAAATCTAACTTTTTGCTATAACTAGACTTTTCTGTTAGCATATATAAGAATTTATGTCTGTGAATTCTCAACTTAATTTTCATATCACTAAACAATAAAAGTTCATCAAAAATTATTTTGTTATATTTTCAGAGAAATCAAAGTACACTTTAGCAAATAAAATCCAAGGGGAAGGAGGCAAAGGCATAAGTGTAAATGTTGTATTCAGTTTAAATAGTACATATGCAAAAAGACATTAAAGCATTTTAGTTAAATGATAGTAGTCTACAGACGGTCCTCAAGATAGTGCTATGTCCTAAGAAACCCACTGTAAGCTGAAAATATCCTAAATTGAAAATGCACACCTAACATACAAATATCATAGCTTAGTCTAGCCTACCCCTTTTTTGGAGACAAAGTCTCTTTCTATTGCCCAAGCTAAAGTGCCATCCTAGCTCACAGCAACCTCAGACTCTTGGGTTCAACCGATCCTCTTATCTCAGCCTCCGTGTAACTGTGACTACAGCAGTGTGCCACTATGCCCAACTAATTTTTTTCATTTTTAGTAGATATGGAATCTTCACTAAAACTTCCTGCCTCTTCATCCTGGAGTGCTAGGATAATAGGTGTGAACCACCACACACAGCCAATTTAGCCAACCTTAACACTTACATCAGCCTACAATTTGGCAAAATCATCCAACATAAAGACTATTGAATATTTCATGCAATCTACTGAATAATGCACTGAAGTACAGTTTCTACCTAATGTTCATTGCTTTCACATACACCATCATAAAGTAAAAAAATATAAGTTTTAACCACCATAATTTAGGGACTATCTATATTTTATGGACTCAGCTACAGAGGCAGAACATTTTTTAGAGATTATCTAATATTTTATTTTGCAAATTAGGGAACTGCCTGTGAAGATTACTACCATGCCTCATATTTCTTTTCTTTTTGTTATACCGAATTATTGTTAAGAACTGTTATATTAATTTTCAAATTAGAACACACACACAAAAAAAGAAAACAGGTGGCTCCTGTGGCTCAGCGAGTAGGGCGCCGGCCCCATATACTGAAGGTGGCGGGTTCAAGCCCAGCCTCGGCCGAACTGCAAAACAAAAAAATAGCCGGGCGCTGTGGCAGGCGCCTGTAGTCCCAGCTACTCGGGAGGCTGAGGCAAGAGAATCGCTTGAGCCCAAGAGCTGGAGGTTGCTGTGAGCAGCGTGATGCCACGGCACTCTACCCAGGGCGATAAAGTGAGACTTTGTCTCTACAAAAAAAAAAAAAAAAAAATTGAGGCCCAGTGTGATTAAGTGACTTGCCCAAGGTCTCATATCACTATTAAGTCTTAGAGAGAAAACTAGAATCTAGGCCTTTATTTTCCTAATATAATGATTTTATCTAATTATTTATTTTCTTGCATCTTTGCATTAGTTTGTTTTCCATAATGATATGTAACTATGCCAGTATGTCATATGTTAGTATTTTCGATAAGTGTTTAAGTATATTTCCATAATTGTAAAATAAGAGCCAGATTTTTATTATAGGTTAGCGTTTTTGCCATTTTATCATATTTCCACAATAAAAATTAGGGAATTACCAAAATAAATAGCCTAGGTTTTCAGTTGGTATAAGTTGGCTTTATTTTATACTGCTAATAAAGGCACATTATGTTCAAGCATTGCAATTATCACTGAAATGCATGTCCATTAACTGAAACATTAGGCTGAGTATATAATTACTGTCTAGAGCCAATATCTCTGTGATGCTGCATCTACAATGCTATTAAATTATAAGTAATATTTGTAAATGAATATTTAAATTATTCAGAATTAGTATCTTTTGTAAACTTAAAAATAAATACCATATATGTTCAGTATGATTTTTTTTTTTTACCTGCTTACAAAATGGGAATTCTTAAAGATGATTGAAATATATCACTCGATGGATGAATTTTAATGCAGTTACTATAACCTAATAAATATTAACATTAATCTTGCTGAAGTCCATTTTTTCAAGGTTTTATTGGGGCAAAATATTTATAACAAAATTTACTGTCTTAACCATTTTCAAGTGTACAGTTCAGTAATATTACATATATTTGTTTTATGCAGTCATCACCACCATTCATCCATAGAACTTTTTCATCTTGAAAAACTGACACTATGCTCATTAAACAATAGTTCCACTCCCATCTACTTACCAGCCCCTAGGAATTATACAGTAGTCTCTATTTGGTTAGTTTTGACTAACCAAGGTATCTCATATAAGTGGAATTATACAGTATTAGTTGTTTGTGACTGGCTTATTTCAGTTCTCCGGGTTCATCCGTGTTGTAGCATGTGTCAAAATATCCTTTCTTTTTAAAGCTAAATGATGATCTCTGATGTACACACATACGCGCAAACACACACAACGAGTTTCTTCCATGTTTTAGCTATCATAATTAATGCTGCTGTGAAAATGGGTGTACAAATATTTCTTCAAGACTCTGCTTTGAACTCTTTTGAGTGTATACCTGGAAGTAAAAGTATTACATCATATAGTAATTCTGTGTTTAATATTTGGAGGAACTACAATACTGTTTTCCAAAGCAGCTATACTATTATGCAATTCCTTCAACACTACACAAGGGTTATGGTTTCTCCATATGCTTACCAACACTTATTTTCTACTTTGTTTTGCTTAAGTTGTTTATCAAGACAAAATAAACAGTATAAAAATTCTGTTTAAAATAAAATAAAGTGGCTGTTATCAAGGTTTTGCAGTCAAAAGGTTTTTGGGAACCTATGACTTTGTAAAATTGTTTTGTTTTGTTTTGTTTTGTTTTTTTGAGACAGAACCTCCAGCTGTCACCCTGAATAGAGTGCTGTGGCTTCACAGCTCACAGCAACCTCCAATTCCTGGGCTCAAGCAAGTCTCTTGCCTCCGCCTCCCAAGTAACTGGGACTACAGGAGCCCACCACAACGCCCGGCCATTTTTTGGTTGCAGCCGTCATTGTTGTTTAGCGGGCCCAGGCTGGATTCGAACCTGCCAGCTCAGGTGTACGTGGCTGGCGCCTTAGCCCGCTGAGCCACAGGTGCCGAGCCCGTAAAATTGTTTTTAAATCTGAATATATTAACTATTGGAATCTATCTGAACTTTTATTTCCATTAATATATACCACTTTTATTTACTGTTGCCAGTAAGTTTGGAGGAGTGTTTGACCGTTAATGCATGTAAATGCTTTACAATTTTCTACAGTGTTCTTCTCAATTTGTATAATTTACATGTTACTATATGACATTACTTTCTTTGGCACTACAGAATTTTTATTTCAGTGCCATGGCTTGGGTATATATTTTTAAGCCATATAATAAGAAAGACTCAAAAGATTTGCTGCCTAGTTTTATCCCTGATACTAATGCTGCATTTTGTAGTGGACAAATATTTTAGTTTGGAATCTCTGAACTTGATTTCAGTGCCAATTTTTGTAGATCTGTGGCAGTTAGGCAATTTTCCTAATTTTTCTAGATGTCTGTTTTCCTAAATAAAGCCACTTTACTGGGTTGTTATGAGGGTTAGAGGTAACAACTTCACATAAGATTGATGTTCTATAAACTATACCTGTTAACATTGCGTTAGTTTTATAAGCTTAAATAAGTTATTTGCAGTTTCAATCCTTGAGATAATATACAAATATTTTTACTTTGTATACTTCTGGGGGGGGGTTGATATGTTCATAGGTTTTATAAAATGGTTTATTAATTCCAGTAAAGCAAAGGTGATCCCAACTAAGCTGGGTGGTTTCCAAGTTGGGTCTTTTTTGTTGTTGTTGTTGTTGTTTTGTTTTGAGACAGAGTCTTAACTCTGTCAGCCTAGAACTCCTGAGTTCTGGTGATCTTCTTGCCTTAGCCTCCCAAGTAACTGGGATTACCGGCTCCCACTACAATGCCCAGTTGGTTTTTCTATTTTTAGTGGAGACAGGATCTCACTCAGACTGGTCTTGAACTCCAGCCTCTGCCTCCCAGAGTGCTAGGATTACAGGTGTGAGCCACCGCATCCAGTTTCCAAGTTGTTTTCTGATAGTAAAACGTTATGCTCATGTGCAGCTTAGAGAGCTTCTGTGTGACCAGGGCTAGGGAAGTGTTCCGGAAAAACTTTTAGTCCAGACCTTGGAATGTAAATGTGTATGTTTTTGTCAGACATAATCATTGCAGTCTTCTGGCTTTAGGTAATGGTGAAGAAGCTTATATAAAACCATCTTTCTGATAACAATTATTACTTCTGAACAAAGTACTTTGTATAAAACGAACACTATTTGAAGGTACTGAAGAATGTCTACAAGTAGGTAGAAACTGGAGAGTAGATGTACTGTTAAAGAAAGGACACCAAACTAGTTGAGGTCCACATTTATCCGATTTTTCCCTTGAAGAAATGTACAAGTTCTGTGCTACATAGCAATATAAGTGAAACAATGATTTGTCATTCTTTTTAAAAATTTATTTATTTTGTTTATTTTTAGAGATAGGGTCTTACTCTGTTGCTCAGGCAGGAATGCAGTGGCTCAAGAATAGCTCACTGCAGCCTTGATGAGTGAGAGAGTGATATTTAGGGCAGTCAGAGCTGCTAAAAATTGAGAGAGATCCTGGAAAGGAACAAGCCATAAAGTGGGGAAAATCTCAATGTTTATATACGCATTTCCCTAAATCCTTCAGGACAAGATTGTAAGGAACCCAGAGAGAGGATAAGGAGAACAATAGTCAGAAAGCTTAAAAAGCTGAGTAGAGATCAGTTGCTGGAGATACCTTGTTTTAGCCCTGCCAAGTTAGACAAATTCAGGCTTATTATTGAAAACCTCGAATGGCCACAGTCATACAGATCTCATCCAGTGTTTAAAATATTATATTAAACCAGTGTCAAATAGAAATAGACATGTCTTAGGAAAGTCTTAGATTAAGAAGTCAAGGTGATCTACTAATTCACTTTCCTGCAAAAAATAAAATACATTATTTTTTTGGAATAAGTAGAATAAACAGGTTCCTTATGAACTTGTTTAAAGGAGCTCCCAGAATGATCCCAATATCTTACCACCTACCTTATGGCAGGCATTACTTGGCGTGACCTGCTGCTGTCCACTCATGCCCAACTTCAGTGGATCATCAAACAGAACCAGAGCAATCAATGTTTGGACTTTGAACCGTTACCAGACCAACTTCTATTGAGAAACATAACTCCCCTGTTGGTGACTACCTTATTCTTTTTTTTCTTTTCGTAACCAAAATTATTTTTTCATTGTATTCCATTATAATTTTATTTATATTAATTTACAATTTTGATGATTCTGGTATTTACTTTTAAAACATAGTAAATACTGAAATTATAATTTAATAATCTCATTTTTCAAAAAATCTTACTATATTCCTACTTCAAAAGTCATCTATGTATTTTAATGTATATAACATTTTCTCATTCATTGAAAAATAACCATAGGTTTTGTGTCTCATTTACCATATTTACTATAAATTTTCTATCAGTTTCATATATTTTTATTTATCTCTGTGTAGATAGAATTCTTCTATTTCAGGAGATTAAATTGCCTTGTGTGGTCAAATATGGAAGGTGTATATTTCCATGTAGGATTTGTTTGTTGTTAGACTTGCTCCTAGAAAACTTACATTGTTAACTTTTAAATATCTTTTCTTAATACTTTTTACTTGCTTTGTTTTCTTTATACACACTTTAGTGTTAGCATTTTGATAATCGAACATATTTACATTTTTATTATATACAACATTGTACAGTTAATATAACTTTACTAGAACGATGTTACTGTTTTTTATAATTATGAAATTAAAAGTTTTATCCAACTTCTTAGAAGGGTTGTCTATATCACTTGTTTTTATACTATCATCACAACCTGTTCTACTTCTTTCTTTTTTATCTTTCTTAAAGAATTGCGATATAACTTGCTTACATGCATACAGGTATAAATTATTATACAGAGGTATAATTTACATACATATCATTAAACATTAATGAATAATTAAGTGGGCATTTAAATGGGTTTTGATAGAAGTGTGCATATACATATGATGATGACCACGTTCAAGATATAGAACGCTTGCATCTTTGTAAAAGTTTCCCAGTGTTCCTTTCCACTCAGTCCTCTTCCCATGCCCTTACTGATCTGCTTTGTTTCACTGTTAATGATAATTATCTTTTCTAGAGTTTCGTATAAATGGAATCACATAATGTATATACTGTTTTATATCTGGTTTCTTAATCTCAGCATGTTTTCAGGTTGATCCATTTAATTGCATTCGTGTCCTATCTTTTTTGCTGAGTAGTATTTCATTGCCTGGATGTACCACCATTATTAATGGATATTCATTCTTATTCGCATCCTCTCTCTCTCAAGAAAAACAGAATCTCAGTCGAAAGCTCAGACTGGAGTACGTGTCATGATCGTACCTCACTACAGCCTCCAATTCCTGGTGATCCTACTGATCCTACTGATCCTCTTGCCTCAACTCCCCCCACTTCCCACATGCCACCACACCTGGCAATGTGTATAATTTTTATAGTTGCAGGGTCTCACTGTATTGCCCAGGCTTCTTGAAGCACTGGGATTACAGGCATAAGCCACTACACCTGTCTCCTTTTTTTTTTGTTGTTGTTTTTCAAAGCTGCTGTGAACATTATGTATAAGTCTTTGTGAGGGCATATATTTTTCATTTATTTGGGGTAAATACCTGGGCCTAAAATTATCAAGTGATGGGATAAGAGGTGTTAACTGTCAGTTTTTCAAAGTGGCTGTACCATTTTATATTCTCACTAGCCCTATATGAGTGTTCAAATACTTCATGTCCTTACCAACATGGTAAGTCTGGTATTGTCATTCTTTTAAATTTGAGTCATTCTAGTGAGTATATAGTGGAATTTCACTGTAGTTAACATTTTGTATTTTCCTGATGGTAAGTGATGTGGAGCATCTTATCTTGGGCTTACTGGCCCATCATTATCTCATTTTATAAAGTGCCTTTTCAACTCTTTTGCCCATTTCTTACTAGGATGTTTATTTTCTTTTTAGAGAATGTTCTTTATAAATTCTCTCTACTAGAGACATCTGTGTTGCTGGTTTTTTTCCTTATCTGTGATTTGCTGTTTGCTTTCTCTCTCTCTCTCTTTTTTTTTGTTTTTTTTTTTTTGCTGGGCTTGGGTTTGAACCTGCCACCTCTGGTATATGGGACCGGCACCCTACTCCTTGAGCTACAGGTGCCGACCCACTGTTTGCTTTCTCAATAGTGTCTTTTAAACAGCAGTCACTTTAAATTTTGATGAGGTCCAATTTATTGTTTTTCTTTCTTCCTGCTTTTTGTGTTCTAAGAAATCTTTTCCTGCTTCAAGGTCACAACTATTTACTGTTATGTTTTTCCTCTAGAAGTATTATATTTTTAGCTTTTATACTTAGGTCTGTTATCTACTTTAATTTTTGTGTATGATGGAGGTTGAGGTTCCTTTTTTCACCCTGTGTGGGTATCGAGGATTTTCACGTACTATTTATTAAAAAGATTGTCCTTTGTCTTACTGAATTATCTTGACTCTTTTTTAGCAAATCAATTGATTATATATTTGTACATAATATTTTTGGCCTCATTATTCTGCCCCATTGACCTACACGTATAAGCCTATCTTATTCTAATATAAATTGTGTATTACTTTAGCTTTTAGTAAGTGTTAGCTAATGTTCAGACCTTCAAATTTGACATTCCTGCCTGCTCGCATCTGTTGGTTATTTAGTTACTAAGAAAGAGATACTGAAGTCTCTGATTATAATTGTGGATTTGTTTCTTTCATATCTGTTCATCTTTGTCATTATAGGAAAAAAAGAACCATAGACAGTATATAAATGATAATAGGCATACCTATGTTACAATAAAACTAAATTTTATTAGTATGTGGATACTGAAATTTGAATTTCATATATTATGTGTAATGAAATATTTTTTAAAAATATTTTCAATTTTTTTTTAATTTGTATAAATAAAAAAGCTATTTTTAGCTCACAGGCCATCAAGAAATAGATGGCAGGCTAGATTTGGCCTGTGATGTATAAATGTATAACTCTTCTTTTTAGACCATTCCTCTTTAATAACACTATAAATATGACTAACATCTTGCTATTTTTTTGTTTGCCCTCCTAGTTTTTATTCTTTTTAATTGAACATTTTTTAATTCCATTTTGTCTTCACTATTACCTTATTAGCTATACTTCCGTTTTATTTGTTAATGGTTTCTCCATGGTTTATAATATGCACCTTTACCTTAGCCAGATGAGATAAGCTCTTAACCTACCAAATGAGCTAGCACTTGACTATCTCATAAGAAAACTTTAACCAATATACTTACATTTAAACCCTCTGTCCATTACTCTATTGTTCTCCTAGATTTTACATCTGCATTAAGCCTCTGAAAACATTGTTATTATTTAATTGCTCATTATCTTTTAAAGTTGAACACTGAGGAGGAAAGCATTTATTCACGTATGTACCATTTGACACTTTTCATTTCTTTGTATAAATCAAAATTTATGCATGCTATCTTTTTATTTTCCATTTGAACAAACTCTTTAACTTCTCTTATAATGCAGATCTGAAGAAAATGGATTCTCTCAGCTATCTTATTCTGGCTGAAAAATTCTTTATTTTGCCCTTTGAGAGAGATTTTCTTTGGGTATAGAATTTATTTGGCTTCTTTTTCTTTCAGCTGTTAAAAAATGTATTACAGTGCCTTTTTGCTTTTATAATTTCTGACAAGAAGTCTGTAAGTGTTTTTGAACTCTTTCTGGCACTCATTTCTAAAAGTTCAAGATGCCTAAGCTTTTGAACTCTTATCTCTATCTTCTCAACATAGTGAAATTGGTGCGCTAAACTTAAGATTCTGCCTTCTCTGTAGTTCAGAGTGCTCACTTTGTTTTCTTCTCAAAGGGATTTCAGTCTTTTACTGGTTGTTTGCCTTTGTCTCAAAAATGTAGTTTTATGTATGTAATCCAATGTTTTGTTGCATAAGGCAAGAGAGTACGTAAAGATACTATTATTGTATCATGGCTAAAAGAGCAAGTTCTTTCTCTCATAAAGTTAAAAAATAGTCACTGAATGTACTAGGAACTATGTCTCTGGTTTAAATGCTAGGAACATAACAACATGAACTGTTTGGATTTGGTGTCTATTCTTGTGAAATTTACCTTTCAGAGGAAGCAGAGAGAAACATTTACTAACTAAGCAAATAAAAAAAAAGATAAGCTGTAGAGAGAGTACTGTGGGGTGGTATGAAAAAATAATAGGGGAAAGAGTATACTTTAGAGTGGAAGAGCATGAAGGCTTTGCTGAGGTAGCAATATTTGATCCAAGACTAGACTGAAATAAATCAAGAGTTGCTAAACTATGATTTGAGGACTTGTATCTGTGTTATAAATAAAGCTATATTAGAATACAGCCACATTCATTCTTTTATTTTTTCTATAGCTGCTTTTTGAGGCAACGATGACAAAGTTGAGTAGTTGGCCCACAAGTATCTGATCTTTTCAGAAAATATTTGCCAATTCCATATGTAAAAGAACCATATACAACTTGCTCGATGCAAATGGAGGCCACCATTTATTGTAGTATTTTTAAAGCTGGTATATACTTTCTGTCCCTTTTCAACATAATTGGCTACTTCCATCTTCTTGAAACAGTTTCTTTTTTCCCTTAGCTTATACCATGGTCTTGTTTTATTTTCTAATCTCTCAGGCACTTCTCAGCTGCTTTTGTTTACTAATTTTCCTAAAACTGACCTTTAATGTTCCAGTTTTTTAGGAGTAGGTTTCGTGTCTTCTCTGTTTTTTTCACTAAACAGTCTCATGCACTCCTGTGTCTTCATTTGCCATCCATTTGAGGATGCCTTTGAAATATATATGTCTAGATAGGCCTGTCTTCTGAACTTTGAATGACCTTTAACTTATGTATCCAGCTATGTGACATCCATTCGTAACTGAAAATGTAGTAGGCTCATGACATTTGCAAAAGCTGCTTTTTCTTTAGATTTCTCCATTTCAGAAAGTGACATCTGTTGCTGATGTCCGTAACCTAGAATTTGTCATGATAGCCAGTTCTTCGTAACTAAGCATTTGTTGTTTATAGTTATGTGCTTATGCACACCTAGACCAAGCTACGCTTCCATATCTGTGGTAGCTTCCTTTTCATTTGTGCATATCTCTTCTTGCATCATCCCTCAAAGTGGTTCATCAGATACTATAACCATAGTGATTGTTTTAAATGAAAATCACTGGCTTCCTGTTGCTTTTAGGATAAATACCAAGATCTTTCCATGGCTGATGGAACCTACTAGAGAAACTTCAGGTTTCCAATGTAATCCTATGCCATTTTTCTTTTTTCCTCTTTTTTCCTGTACTCTGGCATTCTTTCACTTTGTAAATTCTTTATTTTATCTGGGCCTTTATGTGTATTGTTTCTTCTACTTGGAATGGTCTTTTTCTCTCTTCTTTGTCTAGCTAATTTCTATTCTGTTTTTGCTAGGCAGCCTTCCTTTACTCTCCTTCCCTCATTTTAGGGTTGTCAGTTATATGATGCCGTATTACTTGGCCCTGATTCTTTAGTGCAGTTATGACAACTATGATTAATTGTAACTATAATGAATATAATTATTTGCTTATTCTCCTCACAAAACTATAAACTACTTAAGGGAAGGAATTTTGTCTATTTTGTTCATCATTGCATTCTCAGCACTTAGGATATTTTTTGATAGTGAATATTTGTGAAATGAAATAATAATTGAGTATATTATGTCTTTTAATTATCACAAAACCCCTATAATTTATTTCTCTTTGGGAAGCTTTTAAATTCCTTGGGAGAAATTTGGTAAAGAATAATGATAATAGCTACCATTTATTGAGCAACTCCCATGTGCTTGCTATTCACTGTGCTACATACACAATCTTATTTTAACCCTTACAACAAACCTACAACATAGTTAGCCTTATCCCCATTTTTACACAGGAGAGCCAAGGCTCAGAAAAGTTATTTCACTACCCCAACATCACACAGTAAGTAAATGACAGAGCCAATGATTCAAACCTAATTGATCTTTCTCTAGAGACTCTTATATTTTACCACTATGCATTACTGCTTTTCCCAGGTTATTCCTGGGAAAATTCCTGTAATTTCTAACTTTATCCATAGGCCTTCAATCAGTTTTCACTTTTTTTTTTTCTTTTAACTGAAGGGATTAAAGTTCATTTCAATACATACTAGGTCATATATTCATTAATAATTTATATTCACATAATGATTATAGAAATGTATGTGTTTCTTAGATTACCAAACATCTGTGAAATACTGAAATTTAACATTTTTGTTTGGATCTTTGAAAACATGTTCTAGAACAGCTTTGCAAAGAATCAGACCGAGATTACACATTAATTTATTCCATTGGATTTTAGTTTTTTTTCTTAATTATCATTAGTAAGGTTAGTCTCTGAGATAAATTACTTACAGATTTAAATTAAATAACGTAATGTTTTATATTTTCTCTACTTTAGAATTTATAATGAAACTTATATGGAGTTTTTTAAGAGTCCATTTCCTTTCTTTTTTTAAGAGTTCATTTCTTAAATGAATTTATCACATAATGTGAACCATGCTTTGAAAACGTGCAGTGTAGCTTCATTCTCTTATTACTTCATCCTTCAAGATTCTTAAAGTTCCCTCTACTTTAAATTAGTGTCATGAAGAATTAATTTTTCTCTTGTCTTTCAGCTCAGCCTTGGCAAATTCATTTTTGTTACAGAGCATCTTATCCTCTTATAATACTCAAGAAGTATAAATGGAATTACCTATGATGTTTTGGTAGAGCTAAATACTTTGTCTCTCTTCGTATTTGTAAGTTTTGCAGACAATATTGTAATTCTTTTCTGAAATTTTTTTTTTCTTTTCTTTTTTCATTTTTTTTTTTTTTGAGATAGAGTCTCACTATGCCCTGGGAAGAGTGCTATGGTGTCACAGCTTACAACAACCTCAAACTCTTGGGCTTTAGTGATTCTCTTGCCTCAGCCTCCCAAGTAGCTGGGACTATAGGCACTAATAGTCTGCCACAATACCCGGCTATTTTTGTTTGTTTGTTTTGTTGTTGTTGTTGTTGTTGTCATTGTTGTTTAGTAGGCCCAGGTCAGGTTTGAATCCGTCAGCCTCCGTATATGTAGCTGGCGCCCTCACCACTGAGCTATGGGTGCCAAGAGGCCTTTTCTGAAATTTGTCATTTTGCAGTTTCCCTTTATAAGAAACACATCTACTGGTATATGCAAAAGGAGTCCATAAAGCATTTGTACTAACCCCAGTGGCCACACATTATAATTATTAATAATAATATTACTATCATCAGGGCTTGCATAATAATAATCCATAATAATTTTCTTTCATACGTAAGTTTAACTACTAAACTTTTGTAGCCTAACATAGTGATTTTTATTACAGGGATTAGTTCTTTTATTGCCTCTTGAACTGTAGAGGACATAGACTATAAGATCTAGTATTTCCTGGTTATTTGGTAGAATGGGAGGTGAAACTGGAATTGAGGAAGGAAGTTTAATTTTATATAAATTTATCTGCTATTAATTAGTTACCCTAATAAATTTTTATAGTAGCTGTTGAACGTTTGCAACCAGTCTTATTCTCTGAGTACTTTATTAAACTATCATTTGTTAGCTTCACATAACATCTCATCATATCATCTTACTCTTGAGAAATGGAATCTTTTGTTTATTTTTTTTAATAAAAACTAAGTGGCATCTGTACACACAGAACATTGAAATTCCAGACTTGTCCATGAATGAGAATAGTTATTGTTAGATTGATAAGGCATTGGGAAAAAAGCCAAATAAATTTTTTTTTGAAAAACCAAAATGAATAGTGTTGAAGAGTGTGCAAAATAGACATTGTAAATCCTTGAGTTTACTAATTCATTGAAATAAAGTTGTACATATATGTAAAAAAGACTGACATATTTTAAAATGCAGATTCTAGTATCAAAAGAAGGAAATCATTAATTTGGGAGATGAAATAAAACATTTTAAGGAGTCCTATTTGGAAACTTTAATAAAGATATTTTGGATCTATGGACAACCTACTGAGAGCATGTTAGAGACTTCATGTTAAATGCTAGATAAGTTAAACTATGGGAAAGTGTATTCTTTTAAATGACTAGTGGAGCAACTATAATAGGAAGATATTTTGATCATTGTGACTGACGCTGGATTGTGGACCTCTTCCATACCCAATCTTGAGCATTTCAAAAAATATTGCAGGACTAATTATTTTGTTCATGAAAATATTTTTTATTATTGACCTTATAATTGGATTCTAAGAGTCTGTGAAAATGATCAGTTGTAATAAGCATCTCTATTATTATAATCTCTAACCGAAGATGATTTTAGACTTTTGATACCTTTGTCTCTCTCAGCTTTTGCAGAGACTTTCTTTGCCTTGCATACAGTAAAGAACTAGTAGCAAATAAAGGATATACATACCTGCCTTTTTTTCCTCTCCTAAAAAAGGAGAATTCATCCACTGCCACTGTACCTTTTTTGTTTTCTTTTTTGTCTTGCACAGAAGACTGACATCTTCCTGTGAAGGGCTTGTGGCAAACCTATCCAACTCGGGTTTCTTCCTCCTTGAGAACGATCTGATCCATCATCATCTGAACCAGGGATCACAGTCTAAGGGTCCAGGTGAGGGCAAGTCAGTCTATATGATAAGCCAGTTTCTTTTCTGGTCAGGTAAGTCACACTCAGGCATGATCTCACTCAGCATCAGCCAGCCTTAGTTCTTTAAAGTTTTCTAGTTCCCAAAGAGAGAGACACAATTCATCTATCCATTTAATCTAAACTATTAATGATTAATCACATCATTAAAAAATTTTCTTTGCTGTATAATGTGATCATTTCAGGATACTTATCTTAAATTCCAGAAATCTTAAATGTAGTGTGTGTGTGTATATTATATGTGTCTGTGTGTGTGTGTGAGAGAGAGAGACAAATACTGAGACAAGAAAGGTATTCCTAATTGCAGTTTTAGGGCTTATCTTATTTCCATTTTTATTGACTTTGTAGGAGTTTAGAGCAACTTAATATCATGTAGAATATATGATCTTGTGCCCTTGTAATTTTAATAACTTTTAATTCTTTGTAGATGATTGAAACTAAAAGTAGATTCACAATATTAAAGCTAACACTTGCACCAGTTGTTGTCACAAAAGTCTTTGTTGGCTTGCTGTGGATTCTTTCATTTAATATCCACATGATTAAGGGCAGAGACAAGAATTTCTCTGTTCTTCATCCAGCTTCCTTATGCCAGTGATAAGAAGAAATTTGTGGTTATTCCTTGGGCAAATGGGCTTAGCTAATTGAAGTCTGGCTTTGACCCAGTCTTACAACCTGGGGGGTGAAATAGGTCTACACCTATGAGATTATTTTCTAGACAACTTATTTTTCAAGTTTTTTTTTAATATGGGGAAAAATATCTGCCTTATATTCTGACATTTATAATCTGTCCTTCAAAATGTACTGTGCGTTATGTGTAATTTGTTTTACAGATGATCATTTGTAAATCATAGTAAATTAGTTGTCAATCTTTTAAAACAATAATTTGTTTCATCATAACACTGTATACATTTGATTATGAAGAAGACAAAAGTGTGATATACCTTGTGTCTGCCACTTGCCAAACATAGATAGGAATAAATTTGACTTCCATTTCTCCTATTGACTGATTCTCAAAATGACTCATAAATTATGACCTGAAGTTAACATACTTCAGTGACATTGTATACATAACACTGTATACATTTGATTATGAGGAAGACAAAAGTGCGATATACCTTGTGTCTGCCACTTGCCAAACATAGATAGGAATAAATTTGACTTCCATTTCTCCTATTGACTGATTCTCAAAATGACTCATAAATTATGAGCTGAAGTTAACATACTTCAGTGAATTTCCTACTGTCTAGGGTGAGAAGAAAGAGACTCTCTTCCTCTGAAATTTTGCCACCTATGAAGCTAAATAGGTATTACCTTTTACCACTGGCTTCTGGAGATTTATTGATTTGTGTTTGCTAATCAGAAGTGAACTAGTTTGAGCAAGAGAACTTCTCTTTAGCTAGAAAGGCAACTTTTTAAAAACATTCATTATTTAGAACTGCCTGATAGTTCTTTTTTTTCTTTCTTTCTTTCTTTTTTTTTTTTTTTTGAGGCAGAGCCTCAAGCTATCATCCTGGATAGAGTGCTGTGACCTCACAGCTCACAGCAACCTCCAGTTCTTGGCTTAAGTGAGTCTCCTGCCTCTGCCTCCCAAGTAGCTGGCACTATAGGCACCTGCCACAACGCCCGGCCATTTTTTTGGTTGCATCCGTCATTGTTGTTTGGCAGGCCTGGGCTGGATTCGAACCCGCCAGCTCAGGTGTACGTGACCGGTGCCTTAGCCCATTGAGCCACAGGTGTCGAGCCAACTGCCTGATATTTCACCTGATATTTTCAACTTTATTGGAATCTAAATAAAATAGTAAGTAAGTAAGTAGTTTACTTGATTCTTTATCACTACAACTGAATTAGTATAAACTTAGACACAATTCGTTGGGTACAAATCCCTTGTTTCTTCCCTCTAATGTTTTGGTGTAATATATGTAGACAAACAAAAATTTGTATTGAGGCTCGGCACCTGCACTCTATCCAGGGTGACAGCTTGAGGCTCTGTCTCAAAAAAAAAAAAAAAAAAAAAGAAATTTTTATTGAGTACTTAAAAATGTTTCCAGTGATACTGCTCTTGAACAGAAAAGGTATTTCTTTGTTTCAGATTCTAATGGAAAGTTATTTCCCAGTAGATCATAACTCTTTTAAGATGATTAGGTTTCTATATGTGTATTAGATAAGTATGTAAACATATCCTAACCCAATCATACAAATACATAAAGTTATTTAAATACTTAGAAATCTGAAACATATTACTAAAATGGGAATGTCATACACATTAAAATGTGTAGTAAGTGTTAGAATCTGCATTGTAATGAACACAGTGGGCATGTTTCAAGATCTTAGGAAGTGGCACAGATTTCCCATGATGCTCTTGGGCTGGACAATTCATCCACACTGTCAAAGGGTTATAATTTGTAAGAAATTAGCAAACCATGAATGAAACTTTGGTTATATTGGGCTGACTTTGAAAATACTTGTATATCTAAGAAGTATAAGTTTTTAAATATCCTTTCCTACTTTTTCCCTAACTTTTATCCATCTATACTTTTACTTGTGCAAATACTAGTATTTTAGGTAGATGGGTATATGAACTTTGCACATTTCCATATTTATAGTAAAATTATGACATCTGTTTTAAGAAATGAATGATCTAAAATTCAGAAAGTTTTTAGTTCTGAAAACATCAGCATGGATGAGCTTTTAATCATATGCACAGATTTATGGACTTTAAGTATATAGATTTAGAACTGTGGTAGCATTTCCATTGTATATCACTTAACATATTTCACAGATAACTAGTGTATGTAACAAAGGACATGCTACCTGATTTTACCTTATTTAAGCAAAACAAAATTAGAAAGGCTACTTTGTTGTGAAAAATAAGTGATGGGCGAATTTTAAAACCAAATATGTGACCTTTAAACTCTTTTATATGTTTATAGCTTGATTTCCCTTTTCTAATACAAGAGCATGTTAAATTTCCTTTATATAAAATATGTAGCAGTAATATTTAAATCATCTTTTACATCTTTATGTCCATTTTCTGTCCTTTATAAGACACACACAATAAAAGACCAGTTAATACCATTTCTTCTAAGAAACTCTTATAGTGCATCCTGGATGGCAGTAACAATCCTTTCATACCTCCTGAGTAGTGGCAGCATGCAATTGTATAGAAAGGAATACTCTACCTAGCTCTTCCTTTGGTTCTGTCTTGCCATTGACTCATAGCAGTGCTTGTCCTACCATTATCTCTACCATACCTTCTTGTCATTGGTTAGATTGCCTCCTGGCTATTGAAGCCTCGGGTTAATAACCATGGAATACTTAGCAAAAAGGTGGTACCCACTTTTTGTATGTGGTTGCTAAAATCTTATTTGGCTACAAACAACTAAATTTATTTGACTCTAAACTCTAAAATTGTGTATTATTAGAATATGCTACTTCAAACAAATTATGATTTACTTTCAGTTCTGAAAATATTCAGAAGGATTTGTTATCTCTTGCAGACCTTCCTGCAAACTACTAATGGGATGAACACAATATATCACTTTTATAATAGTGAGCTATTAAAGGCAAGCATAAAGCAGTCTGAAGCCCATAAGTGCTGCCAACAGCTCCTGCTTTAATGAATTCCCTTTTAGATGTCCATTAAATGCTCATGGCAAATGTACTCATAATGGAAATGGCAAATCTAAATGGGTAGATATGAATAATCCATGGAGTTTAAATTCTGTTTATGATCATCTTCACATTTAGTTTTCAAGACAACGCAGTTTAGTTTTCATTACAGTTTGGAATAAAGAGGACAGGGAGTAATTGATTGCTTCAAGCAGATTAAAATCAATGGTTTTCTTTTCAAAGAACCAGTTCAATGCAGTAATTCCAACTTTAAACATTGATTTAGGGTACTCAACACAAAATGTTTTGTGCTGTGCGAACTTTTATATAGAAAGACTAATATTAATTTTATTTCCCTATATATCTATATAGTGAAATATAGAGGTTGTTAGTAGCATATGTGCATGACTTAATAGTGATCTATATTAAGTCATTTTGATATTATTGCAGTCATATAATGAATCAATGAGATTCCCGTCATGACTGTAATACTGTTTGTAACCCATTAGCACAGAGAAATTACAGCCCATCATACATCATTACTGTGATTGAGGCTTTATTACCATATTCTCAAATTGCTTGCTTGCTATAAAACTAAATAGACACAAGACAACTATAGGTGGAATATAGAGTATGCATTATTGTACTACAGTAATGAGGGATTATTGTACCATAATGGAGTGAAACTTATGAGGAAAATAAACTTGGCAGTAATACAAAACTGGAGACTCTTTTTTACATTTGTTTTTATTAAAACAATAATAAAAGTTTAAAGGTCAAATATATTTGTTATGCTCAAGTTATTGTTTATGTATTAAATGAATCATAGCCTCTTAATATTTTCTAAAAGTCTCCCCCCCCACCCTTACCCCTAAATTGCAAGGTCTCTAGTCTGATGCACTTTAAATGTTCAGTACTGGACTTGGAATCTGCATTTTGCCATTTGTGAGGTTAGACATTTTACTACGGCCAACCCTGACATTTTTGAGGGTGGGTAATACCCTTTCAGCTATTTTCAGGGCTCTGTCTATATATTTCATTAACTGTGTCAACAGGCCAATAGTCTTCTGGCTCTTTGCTTGAAATAAATGTATGAATACAGCAATATTCTAAGCAATGAAGAGAGGTAAAATGGGAAACAACTACCTAGGGCCTGATTGTAAAAGACTTTTGATGTCTTAAAGAGGAAAATGGAAGAAATATATTGCTTCTATATTAAAGAAAAAATCCCATGACACTAGAACTTATTAGTTAAATTGTGCATATGTTCATTCACTCTCTGTTGGGTCTGGTTTATGAGTTATAACATCGAGAGCATTATTTAGAAGAGTGGAAAGCCTGGTACACTGAGTTTTAAGATAAGATCATTGCATGGATTCAAAGCTGTGCTAAATACAGAGTTGCTTTCTGATACTAGCCTCATTGTGATTTGGTGCCTTGATAATTTAAATATCAAATAGTAATATAAAATAAAAACTAGAGGGTAGCATAAAATATGTTCATGATTATAAAGCACTTTGCTTGTAAATTCTTAGCCAAAGCAGTAACAGTCACTTGTAAAATTAGAAAAGGCAACATACTCTTCTACAAGATGAGACCTTGCTCCTTGTTTATAATAATATACTTAAAAACCATTAATACTTTACTCTTATGCTTAGTATGATATAATAACCACCCTCTTTGTAAAGCTTTTTTTTTTTTTTCATAACACATATAGAGGTTGCAGAAGCATAAAACTTGAATGCTTGCTTATCAAAGTATGTCTTAGTCTGCAATGAGAAGTGCTGCATGTCAGGAGAGCCTAGAAATGGCTGAAGAGACTAGACCAAACTGGTGCCTCAGCCAGCTGTGTTGTACTCTTACATGTAAGAAACTCTAAAGCCTCCTGACTGGTCAGCTTCATTCCAAAGTGTACAGCTCTTTGAACTATATGAATGTTGTTTTGACTGTCTCTTAGTTCATTTCATCGCTTCCCAAAATGTCCCATTTTGAAAACAAAGGAAACAATGCAAAAGCAAAATGCCAAGAATAATAGACATGCAAAGTTTAAAGAAGATGAATTTTAAATATTTAAAATCCTCTATGACTTATACCTGCCTCAAAATCTTGTTGAAGAAAGGGAGAACATGAATATATTAAAGTGGTTATTTTTGTTTATTTTATTTTTGTTTTCATTTTTAAATATACAAGTAGCAGTAAATAAATAATGAAAAGTAAATAGAATAAGAAACAGTGTGAGGAGAAAAATAAAATATGAGAGGATTAAAAATACTAAATAGGATTATTGTAAGTACATAGATTATTTATAAAAGACTTTTCTAATGAGATGACCTTTAAACAAAAATCTGAATAAAGTACAGGGCAAGCCATAATGGTTATCTATGGTAAAAAAGTATCTCAGACTGGTAAATGTGCTAAGATAAAAACATATTTGGTGAGTTGCAGAACAGCAAAGCTACAATGGCATAGCAGAGTAGATAAAGGGGGAAAACATAAGAGATTAAAAATTATGCCTTAGTAATTTTTAAAATAAAGTGAATTTAATAACAGATATTTTTTGTTTGGTTAGCTTTTTACTATCAGAGAAGTGGTTCAGAGTCCAATGATGCTTTCAATAGCTTTCTGAATATATTGAAAATGATCTCGTTTTTAACTATTTAAATGTTATGTTGGCATATAAACACTAATATGTATATCGTTTGTGGGGATCTGGGTTTTTATTTTTGATAAATTGTAGCAGCAAGTTTCAGGGTGTCAGCCATGCACTTTCTTACATACATTTAGAGTTTTTAATTGGAAGATGTGTTAAATTTTTTTGCTGGCATGAATATTTTTTCAAGTTATTTCTTATCACTCATGAAGTCATGTTATTTATGCAGTAAATGGTTGCTGACAAATGGAAAAAGGTGAGAGGTGAAGTTTCGCGGAGCTTTAATCCTGTGAAGACGGTTCTTGAAGAAGTTTTGAGAACTGGTCACCTTCTAAGGCAGAAGAAGAGGTTGTTAATAGCATATGCAAGACTTAATAGTGATCTATATTTTGTCATTTTGATATTTTTGCAGTCATTATCTTTGAGATTTCCTTTATCATAATACTCAAGACTCAAACATGGTAAAACTGAAGTAGAACAAAGACCTTAAGAGAAACCTGAGATTCAGAGAGAGGAAAGATGTTAAAAAATGTATAGAAGTTTTAAGTTTTGAAACAGAGAAAAGGAAGCTGCTGAAGAAAGTATTCTCTCTACTTATACCCTATATTAGTTATTGCTGTGTAACAAATTACCTGGGAGTTTTAGCAGAAAACCATATTTTATTTCACAGGTTTCTTGAGCAACAGGAGTTTGGGAACAGCTTAGCTGAGTGGTATTGCCTTAAGGTCTTTCATGAGATTTCAGTCAGGTTGTTCAGTCAGGGCTTGAAAACTTGGGAAACTTGCCTGGGGTAGGAGGATCAGATTGCGGAATGGATCTCACTCACTTGACTATAGGCAGGACACTTCATCATTTCCTTGCTGATTGTTGACAGGAGGCCTTATCTCCTTGCCACATGAAGCTCTCCATAAGGCTGCTTGGTTGTCCTCATGATATGAAAGCTGACTTTCCCCAAATGAGTGATTTAAGAGAGAAAACAGGAAGGAAGCCACTATGCTTTTTATGACATACTCTTGGAAGTAACACATTGACACTTCTCCCATATTCTGTGCGGCAAGAAGTGAGTCATTGTGTTCAGCCTATATTCAAAGGGAATGAAAATTAGCTCCACCTCTTGATAGAAGGGGTTATCAAAGAATTTATGGACATATTTTAAAACGACCACACATAAATCCTACAAAAATCAGATTAGCTATCTATGTGGAGGCTGTAACCCAGTGCTCAGAAAACAGTATTCTGTAATTAAGAGAAAATGTACCTGATTGGTTTATCGAAGATTAGGTAGTTGTAAGTTGTTAGTTTCATTTCCTGGGTTTCTATACGATTCCAAATGTCTATGTCTCTATTTTTGTGCCAGTACCATGCCGTCTTGACCACTATGGCTTTGTAGTACAGCCTAAAGTCTGGAATGGT
>CAUYON010000525.1:0-17114 GCA_963573935.1 Arctocebus calabarensis
TAGAGCGTTCACTAGTTCCCACCCCAGTGCCCAGGAGACTCTTGGTTTATTCCCTGCCTCTGACCTTGAATCTGTATCAGCAACATGGCCCTTCCTCAGCCATGCTGCTCGCCCCGACATTGATAAATAATCTAATCTGCCTGCATAGAACAGAAAAAAGCCTGACTATGCCCCAGCCTGGGCAGTTAGTTATCCCTAGCACTGACACATCAAAGAAATGACAGAAGCAGAGATAGAAATCAAAGGCTAGATTTTTCCTGTGGTCTCCAGGGGAAGACGTTCTTGCCCCCCAAAATGGAGAGAAGTGACCTAGTCCCACCGGACGAAAAGGAATCCTTCCATCGGGGACCTGCTGTTTAACCTGGATCATGTTACTGCTGTTGAACACTTACTAAAGTCAGTCTTGCTGTACACTATCAACAACTCAGTTTCCTTTTCCTCTCCTATTAAATGTGTATGCAACCTGGTGATAAAAGAGCCAAAATCTTCTGGCAAGACTCTGTCTAGAGCTCCACATTCCTTTACTTTTAACTCACAGTTTGAATTTGGAAAGAAACATAAATGGATTGAGATCGATGTAACCACCCTCCTTCAGCCTCTAGTGGCCTCCAACAAGAAGATTCACATGTCTGTAAACTTTATCTGCAGGAGAGACTACCTGCAGCCTCCTTTGGCATGGGACGGCCCGTTTAACATGATTCTTCTGGTGTTCCCCTCACTGATCTTATATCTGAATGACACAAGTGCTCAGGCTTATCATAGGTGGTATTCCCTTCACTACGAAAGGAGGTCTTTGCAGGTTCCTGACCAGAAGAGCAATCTGTCTGTCTATCCTATGAGTGAAGAGGCTGCTAGGGATGGGAGATTTTCCCATCACTGGAGAGGTCAGGAAACTGCCATCTTTGAATTGAAGAAGCCCCTGGTTCCAGCTTCCTTGAATCTGAGTGAATACTAAAAACAATTTCTTTTTCCCCAAAATGAGTATGAGCTCCATGACTTTAGACTTAGCTTTAGTCAGCTGAGTAGAACAACTGGATCGTGGCCCCACACAGATATAACCCTCGATACTGTAAAGAGGACTGTTCCAGGGCAGTTCAGCATCAGTATGGCTCTCCAATTCACACCATGGTCCAGAACATCATCTATGAGACACTCGACCCCTCGGTGCCAAGACCATCATGTGTACCTGCCAAATACAGCCGTTGAGTGTTTTGACCATTGAGTTAAGGGTGGTTACATCGATTTCAATCCAGTTGTTTTGTTCCAAATTCAAACTATGAGTTAAAAGTAAAGAAATGTGGAGCTCTACAGAGAGTCTTGCCAGAAGATTTTGGCTCTTTTATCATCAGGTTGCATACACATTTAATAGGAGAGGAAAAGGAAACTGAGTTGTTGATAGTGTACAGCAAGACTGACTTGAGTAAGTGTTCAATTGCTTATAAAGAATATGAAGACATGATAGCTACTAAATGCACCTGTTGTTAACAAATGGTCCTCCAAACTAAAACTTTGAGCCTGTTTGACAAAGTAAATGTTGTGTCTGTGCCCTCAGGAGAAAGCTTCATGTGTCAAATCTCTAAATGCAGCGTATGTTGTATGAGGATGAGCCTTTGTAGATTAGTGCATTCTGTATGTAAAGGGTAACATCACTTGTTGCTACTGAACCTTTCTATTTTGGATAGCTATGAATTTTTTCCCTTGGCCTTTTTTAAAGTCTTATTCTTGATGAAAAAAAAATTCTTAGCATAAATCTTAGAAATGCAATTTAAAAACAGACAATTTACAGACTATAGTCTTATTTAAGAGAAGAATAAATTCTTATCAATGGCAAAAAAAAAAAGTTCAACAGAGAGAAAAAGAATGAGGGAGGGGTGGGGAAAGGAAGAGCAGAGAGAGTGAAGGAGCGAGGGAGGTGGTGTCTTGGGGTCTTGGTGTGTGCCACACCTTTTGGGGGCAAAACACGATTGTAAGAGGGACTTTACTCAACAAATGTAACCAGTGTAACATGGTTTCTTATACCCTCAATGAATCCTCAACAATAAAAAAAAATTAAAGTTCAAGACTGTCAAAAGAAGTGACTATTATTTTGTAAATGGCTCAGCAGGAATTCTTCACTCTCTGTGGTCTGCCTCCTCTACAAAAAGCTTAAATGAGCTGGCATGATAACTCATGCCAGTAATCTCAGGGTTTTGGGAGGCCAAAGTGGGAGGATTACTTGAGGCCAGAAATTCAAGACCAGCTTGAGCAACATAGAGAGATCCCAATCTCCACAAAAATACATGTGCCTATATATATAGTCTCAGTTAATTGAGAAGATAAGGCAAGAGGATCATCTGAACCTAGGAGTTGTAGATGGTAGTGAGCTATAATGATGCCACTCCACTATAGCCTGGGTGACAGAGAAAGAGCCTATCTTAAAAAAAAAAAAAAAAAAAAAACACAGTTTAAATGTTAGAAATCTTCAAGGTTCTGCCTTGTCCTTTCTTCATTTCTACATTTGCAGCCTAGCCAATCTCATCTATAGCCATAGCTTCAATGACCATCTATAACACTTAAAATCTGTCCCCCCCCATTTTTCCCCAAAATGAGTGTGAGCTCCATGACTTTAGACTTAGCTTTAGTCAGCTGAATAGGACAACTGGATCATGGCCCCACACAGAGAAATAGAGACTTCTCTCTTGAGTTCTTAAATATATTTCCAACTATCGACTGAACATCTCGAAAAAAACCCTCAAACTCAAAATATTTAAAATTCAATTAATTCAATTTTTATGTCCAAAGTCATCTTCCACATGGTGGCAATTATGTCTTCACAATGCAAATTAGATGCTATCCCTTTCAATGACTCTCCATTGCACTTAGGGTAACATCTAAAATTCTTAAGCCTCCAAAGACCTTTCATAGTCTGACCTTACCTTGCCGACATTCAACAGCTTCAATGTTCTCTCTTTCTAGGCTTTCCATAAATTGCTACATCTGCAAAGATTACTGCTCCCAACCATACTCATCCTCTTCACTTAAATGAATCTACCCAACTTTAAATTCTCTCTCAGATTAAACATTGGTTCTTCAGGAAAGCGCTTTCTGACATTCATAGATTAGGTTAGGTCTCACTATAATAAACTTAATCACTCTGTTTTTCTCATCACACTTATAACGATTTAATGGTTTTCCCTCTCTATTTTATATTCCCTACCAAAATGTAAATAGTCCCATGACAGTAGAGATCTATCAATCCAAAACCCAGGATACAATGCTTTTCATACGGTAATCATAAATCTGGAAAAAAAATAATGAGAGCATATTTAAAAAGTAAAAATATTGACTTGGCACTTACAGCTCAGTGGTTAGGGCGCCAGCCACAAACACGGGGGCTGGCAGGTTCAAACCTGGCCAGGGCCAGCTAAACAATAAAGAGAACTACAAAAAGAAAAAAAAAAAGCCAGGCATTGTGGCGGGCTCCTGTAGTCCCAGCTACTTGGGAGGCTGACACAAGAGAATTGCTTAAGTCCCAGAGTTTGGGGTTGATATGAGCTGTGACACAACCATACTCTACCAAGAGTGACAAAATGACACTCTGTCTCAAAAAAAAAAAAAGAAAGTAAAAATGCCCAAAGACATACAAAAGCCAAGACATGTACATACACTAACACCCCACAGAGAAAATAATAAATTACTTCAGACCTTATGGCTCAGGTAGTCTTTATCTCAAATAAACCCAAGAAAAGAAGTAGTAGAGAGGTAGAAATACAATAGAATCGCCATAGCTAATCATATCCCTTCACTGACCAGACATGTACCACATGTACTCAATGAAAGTTCTTATATTAACCATCTCTGTATGCTGACCAGTTTGTTACTGTGGCCCAGGGGTCCACTTATAGAGGTTCTACTGTAACTAGGATGAGTATTTAAATAACTTATCAAGATGTACTGAGTCGCCTTGAAAACCCTATCCCCAAAAGCAGTTACTCAAAACTCAGTTTACCTGCACTAGAATCACTTGAGATGTACTTTAATGCAGATTCATAGGCTTCATCCTATGGGAGTAATTCACTGTCTCTGGAGTTGTGACCCAGGAATCTGAATTTTAAAATCATTCTAACTAATTTTTATTTTAAACTATTACCTCCACCAATCCAATCAAGAACTGCATTCCTATTTGTATCTTTCTTCTACTGTGAGTGTTCTGGTTTTCACCCTCATTCTCCCCAAACAACATATTTATTCATTTGTTCTATCCTACCACGCAAATAAAACACTGTCAAAACTGCTTCTAACTTTCTAACTTCTTCCCTCCCAATTTTTTCTCTTAGAAAAAAGAAAAGAAGTGCCCTGCATTTGTGAAGCACCACTACCAAAGACAAATGTACTAACTTAAAGTTTTTTTGTCATTATTTTTATGTATCCCATGAGGGTATACAATTAAAAGAGTATTCTAGCTCGGAGCATGTGGCTCAAGCACGAAGGCGCCAGCCACATTCACCTGAGCTGGTAGGTTCGAGTCCAGCCCGGGCCGCCAAGCAATGATGACTGCAACCAAAAAATAGCCAGGCATTGTGGCAGGTGCCTGTAATCCCAGCTACTTGGGAATCAGAGACAGGAGAATCGCTTGAGCCCAGGAGTTGGCAATGGCTGAGAGCTGTGATGCCACAGCACTCTACCCAGGGTGACAGCTTGAGGCTCTGTCTCAAAAAAAAGAGTGTTCTGATCAAAAGTTTCTCCAACTATCTTTTTTTGGCATGACTATGTTATTAATCTTATATTATGATAGGTTTGTTTCTGCTTTGTACTCAGCTGTAGCGTTTCCTTTTTTCAACCCTTTTCATTTTCTAAATATGTAAAACATGTACATGGTTCAAAAATATATTCAAAACCTTATTAAAAAGTATACTTAAAATCTTATTCCCTTCTATATGCCTTCTACTTTGGTTCTAGTTGTATTTCTAGTCTATATTTCTGAATTTCTGTCATAACAATAAGTAGATACATTATATATTCTTTCTTTTTGCTCCACACAAAAATTAGCATAATACACCCACACACCCCACTATCACCATTTTCATTCTTTTATTACCCTAAACTCCAATAATTTAATAGGTTAACTTTCTTCAATAAGGTGAATAATATGAAAATTTAAATTTCTTTTTCTCTAGTTAAGATTACAAAATTAATTATGGAATACTCAAAGAGTTATATTTAATATGTAATCTCCCTTCAATACCTTGACACAAAAATGAATTTTAATATTAAAACTGTATTTGATTCCTTTTAAGGAACCATGGCAACATTTTCTTCTCCTGGTGACTTTTGTTGATGGCACTCTAGCTTAGGCAACAGAGTGAGACTCCGCTTTTAAAAAAAAAAAAAAAAAATGAATGTTACGTGCACAGAGACAAAAGAAAGTAAATTGAATTATTTGTTGCATAAGATAAATCAGCTAACTCAAATTTGATGATACATCAAAAGACACCTTAAAGAATTGGTTAATTCCAGGACAGTGGTAAGAACAGTACCAAATAACAGTGGAACATATTGTGGTGCCAAAAAGCAAGAAAGTGCTAAACAAACAAAAAAAAATAGGCCCAACCTATAAGGTCTCACAACGGCCAAAGTTGCAACAATTTGAATGACAGCAGCGCAAAGAATAAAAGAAATATCCATGAGTGTATACTATGATAAATGACTAAATTAAAAAAAAAAAAAAAAGGATAAAAATGAACTCTTCCTTATATAAGATTAACAATTAATAAATGTAGAAAGAGGTTCAGCACCTGTGCTCAGTGGTTAGGGCGCCAGCCACAAGCACCGGGGCTGGTGGGTTCAAAGCCAGCAAGGGCCTGCTAAACAACTACAACAAAAAAACAGCCAGGCTTTGTGGCAGGCGCCTGTAGTCCCAGCTACTGGGAGGCTGAGGCAAGAGAATCACTTAGGCCCAGGAGTTTGAGGTTGCCGTGAGGTGTAACACCACGACATTCAACCGAGGGCAACACAGTGACACACTGTCTCAAAAAATAAATAAATAAATAAGTAAATAAAATAAGTCTAGAAAGAATGAATGAAAAGAGAAAATTACCATTAGAAAATAGCAAAATCTGCTACACTTAATACCTACCAATTAATACTAAAATTCATAATAAATTAAAGGGCAAAAATTTAAGAATAAAGAGGTATTGTTAAGTCCTCACTTATCATTGATAGGTTTTTGAAAACTGTGACTTTAAGTGAAAACAGTATCAGCACATCCTCAAATGTCACTTCATTACAATGTTGATGAGGAAAAAACTGGTTTCATTATAGAGGGTATCTGTAAAATTCATGTGCAATTTCATTTTATTTTTTTTGGAGATGGAGTCTCATTTTGCCACCCTAGGTAGAGTTCCATGGCATTATCATAGCTCACAGCAACCTCAATATCTTGGACTCAAGTGATCTCTTGCTTCGGCCTCCTGCCCTTGCTCAGGCTGATCTTGAAGGAGGACCACCCACCTCAGCCCACCAGAGTGCTAGGATCACAGGCATGAACCACTGTGCCCAGCTAGTGTGCAATTTTAAATGTATGTCATCTTACCTAAAGGTGTAGTTTCCAAGAATCTAACATCATTAAATGAGGAGTTACTGTATTTGCATATCCTCAAAGTAACCCCTCCCCAAAACATTTTATTATTTACAAGTGATAAATAGTAACTTTACAGAAGAGAAACCGGATAGACAGCCCCTTAACCAAAAAACCTTGTTAACGTTCTCAATAATACGACACACTGACATCAAGCACCCCTGATATGACATGCAGAGAAGGCTGTATCATCTCTGTTATTATTCCCAGAAATGCATTACCTCAAGCTAATTAGAAAACATAAGATAAATCCACACTGAGGGAAATTCTACAAAATATCTGACAAGTACTTTTTAAAAGTGTCAAGGTCATAAAATACAAGAAAAGACTGAGTCATCTATACAGATGACAAGGGAATGAGGAGACATGATAATAAAATGCAATGTGGGAATCCTGGATTGGGTCCTGGGACATAAAAGGACATTAATGGGGAAACTGATGAAATCTGTATAAAATCTATCATTTACTACTTTAGTAGTCAATACTACTGCTTAGTCAACAGTATTGTACTCACATTAATTACTTAGTTTTGGTCACTGTACAAACATAAGATCTTATATTGTAACATAAGATGTTAACATTAAAGAAACTTGATAAAGTACATGAGAATTTTCTATACTGCTTTCTCAATTCTTGTGTAAATCTAAAATTCTTCCAAATTAAAAAGCAGGAAAAATTGCAAAGATGTGGAATCAACCCAAGTACCCATCAATTCATGAGATTAATAAAATGTGGCATACTGGAGCATAACTCAGGAGTATGACTCAGCCATAAAGGATGAATTAATGCCTTTTTCAACAATTCAGATGGAACTGGAGACCAATGTCCAAGTGAAATGTCTCAAGAATGGAAAAACAAATACCACATGTACGCACTATTAAACAGTAACTAACCAATGAGCACACATGTGAACACAGCTAACTAAAACTCAGTAGAAGTCAAAGAGGGGGAAGGGGCAAAAACTACCTAACACCCACAGCTATGACTCAAACATTACAAAAGTAATCCATGTAACCAACATTCACACCTCTTAATATTTTCAGGTAGGAAACCTTAGATAATGAATACTGCAATAGTATGCTGTTTATTTTTTACCTTTAACTCACTGTCAACTTACCTGAGCTGTGGAAAGGTTTTCCAGGGAAAGCTAGATTATCTCTGCTCTTACATCATGCTGTGTCAGTCCTATGACATAATAAAGCTCTAACAAATAGTCTACTAAAAATAAAATTATTCACCTAAATTTAAAACATTTAATTTACATTTCTGACATTCTAAAAATAATTAGTGATCAGAACTTTATCTTCAATTACAAAATTTCCACAAAGTTTCATTTTTAATAAGTCAATATTATCATTGCTTATTGCATAATAGTAACAATTTAAATAAAATTCTTACCTTCCAACCACTGCCAGCCTCTCTATAATACGGGAAGTTATCACAAATCCACTGATAAATCTCACTTAAAGTCATTTTCTTTTTGGGTGAGCTATTAATTGCAAATGTAATGAGGCTGGCATAACTGTATGGAGGTTTCCCATCTTTATGTTGTTGGACTTCTTCCTGGTCCAGAGTTGTATTTGGGTCAAGGAGTGCATTCTTCTTAGAAAGTCCTGTTCCATGTGCATTTTGTGTAGCATCGGATTTTTGGATGGCTGCTCTCATGGTGAGCTGTGGTAACCAGTCCATAGATGTTAGGCTGCTCTCCAGTTCAGATGTCATCCTGAAAGTAAATAGACTCCTTAGTCAATATCAAGGAAAGAACCCCCGCTTCTCAAAATATCCAATATTCACAAATCTAGGCGTTCCAAAGTAAAGGAAAGCCTGAGTTAAATCTGGAGGAAAAAGATTGAGTATGTTAATGAGCAAACCAAATATTTAAGGGATCAACATTTCCTATCTTTTTTCTTAAGTTTTTTCCTCTCCAAACGTAGCAAACTTGGTTTAAAAATGTTTAAAATACAGAATACATACACATAGTGATTCTGATGCCAATATTTATAAAAAAAAGAGTATCACATTAATAGGGCAACAGGATCTTAGCATGAAAAACTCAGCACTGCAACTCTTTACGCACCAACATCACAAGCCCTTAAAAACTTAGAGCTGTACATCTGACATTTCTCTTACACAAATTTTTAGGAGAGTCATACAAACAAAACAACATGGAAAGTAAAGAGGAGGCAAGAGGTCAGAGAAGTAATTGAGAAATAGGCACAGGAATTTGCATAGAGGAAAGAAGGTAGAATTTAAGTAGGTGGAAGGTAGGAAGAGTAAAGCAACATAGACAAAAATAGCATGGAGACAAGCTCACTGGGGGAGTTGACTAAAAAGAGGAAGGCAAAGTCAAGGAGACTAATGAGTTAGAGAAAAGGGGAAAAGGTAGTGCCAGACAGTTACTTTTTAAAAAACAAGTCAAGGAACAATTATGAAAACTAAAGACCTAGTGGTACAAATATAATGTATTAAACCATAGAAATGGCCAGCAAGAAAAGTAGCATTCAAAGCTCAAGGACAGGTTTGGGCAAACATCCAGTGATTTGGATTCTGTAATGTAATTCTCTCCAAGGCTGAAAAAAGCAGACCATTACTACCCAAAGGAAAAAAAACAAAACCTGAATCTACCATGTTAACCTGGTAGATTATAACCTACATATATAAGATATGTATATACCTTTATATATACATACATATGTGTGTGTATATATATTAACCTGATAAATTATAACATACATATATAAGATATGTATATACACATATATATATGTTAACCTGGTAGATTTAGGTTATATATGTGTGTGTGTGTATGTTCTAGAAAAGGAAGGAAGATGTTCTAAGAATTGAAGATGAAAATATAGAAGTAGGAGAGTGCAGGGGCTCACACCCATAATCCTAGCACTCCACGAGGCCAAGGTGGAAGGATCACTTGAACTCAGGAGCTCAAGACCAGCCTGAGCAAGATCAAGACTACAAGACACTTGGGCGGCGCCTGTGGCTCAAAGGAGTAGGGCGCTGGCCCCATATGCCGGAGGTGGCGGGTTCAAACCCAGCCCCGGCCAAAACCTGCAAAAAAAAAAAAAAAAAGACTCCAAGACCCCTTCTCTACTAAAAATAGAAAAAATTAGCCAGGAATTGTGGCAGGAATCTGTAGTCCCTTTTATTCAGGAGGTTGAAGCAAGATGGCTTGAACCCAGGAATTTGAGGTTGCTATGAGCTAGTCTGACGCATGCACTCTAGCTTGAGCAACAAAGTGAGACTCTGTCTCAGAAAGAAAAATATATATATAATAATATATATAATTATATATAATATATATATTTTTAAACATACAAATATAGATCAACACTTCACATTGGAACTATTAACTTTCAAGCAGAGGTCTCAAATCCTTCTATCCTGCGATCAAAGAAGCAAGAATAGTGACCCAGACAATAAAGTATGGAAGAATAAAAAGACTACTAAGTGATATCAAAACAAAAGGGAAAGGCAACAAAATTAAAAATTTAGATGGTACCTCGGTCAAAAGAAATGTTTATAGCTTAAAAAAAAAAATCCTATACAGCCCTTCCTCCTAAATGGCTCCTGACAAAAAGTAACTTGGAATATCATGGATAGAAACTGGACTTCTGGGACACAATACAGAATTGATAAAGAACATAAGATTTGGAATCAGAGAAGACCAGATTTCTGACTACTGATTCTATCAGTTACTAGCTATGGAACTGTGAAAACGCTAATTATTTATAAACTCTACTTTCATTATAAAATGAAATAATAATAGTACCTACAGTTAAAATATTACTTTGAAAATTAAGTGTGATAACATATGTACAGAAGAAACATTCAACAAGGATTACATAATATTAGTCTAGGAGTGTCTCGGGAGGGTACTAATACACTATCAAGTAAACCAGATTAAGCAAAAACAACTAAAAAATCAGATAACCTGAGGATTCTATCAGCATTGCCAGTAAATAGAGTCCTATTATCTTGTTTTTCAGATGTGTTGATTTACAATTTTACTTTTCTCATTTTCTCAAATTCCCTCCATCTCTACTGCATGTACTCCTCTGAAAGCTGAACTTTAAATTCCTCTATATAGCACCTTCAGAGTTTTTTTTTTAAAAACTCCAAACTTAACCATCCTACTCTACAATCTCAGCCAGAAATGCTGTTGCCAGCATGAAGTTGTAAGGACTTATAGAATAAGGAAATATGATAATTTAGAGATCACACAATGTCAAAATACTAAAAATTAGAGACTAATCCCTCTAATCCAAAGATGAAAACTTCAGGTTCACTCAATTTCACATAAGTAGTTAACAGAACTAAAACCAGAGTCCAAATCTCAGACACCAATCCACCAGTTTTGCTACCATCTGTAAAATGAGGATATGTTTACCTCACTGATACAAAATACACAGATTGGGGCCAGGTTAAACAGTAAATACTAAATAAATGTAAGCTACTAATGGTGGTAATATTATTCACATTTCATCCAATAAGCATTGGCTATAATTATACCATGCTGTCATTCTATTTACTTCAATCAAGACTCCACTCAGTAGCTTTAGTTTGTTCAAATTCCCAAAGCAGCCAGTTACATGCATTTTCAATGTAAACACACAAACATATTCCAAATTGGAATATAATGATTATTGCAGATGTTCCCTACTGAGAACCATCTTTACCTTCCAATTACAAAAGTCAGACACAAAAAAGAACTGAGGCTGGGAGTGGTGGCTCACACCTGTAATCGTAGGAAGGCAGGAAGACTGCTTTAGGCTAGAAGTTCAAAACCAGTCTGAGCAACATAGCAAGACCCTGTCTCTCTAAAAAAAAAAATTGTATCTGGACTGTAGGTTCCTAGTGGATAGGAATTTTATCATATGTCCTGTGTGTGTGTGTGTACTCTAGTATGACTCTGTATGTATGTGTAGTTATAAATTCTTATTAAATATATTATAACATGTAGTAAACATCTAACTTTTTTGCATGTTTACATTACTGAGATTCATCAAGTCTTAATACTGGCACTGATGAAAGGGAACAAAAGGGAAAAGATGGTTCTCAGTAGAGGGCATCTGCAATAACAATTATATTCCAATTTGGAACATGGAAAATTTAATGGCATACCTACAGTCCCAGCTACTCAAGAGACTGAGGCAGGAAGATCACTTGAGCCCAAGAGTTTGAGGCTGTAGTGAGCTATGATCATGCCACTGCACTTTAGCTTGGGCAACAGAGAACAACCCTACCTCAAAAAATAAAATAAGATGGAAAAAAAAGAAAAGAATGAAAGTGAGCTGAGCTTTGAGTGCTGTACAGGTTCAGAAAACGGAGAAAACAACATGGACTGCATCCTTTAAGGAAAGATCTTCAGCCATGGCTTGAAGAAAGTCAATATTTAAATAGGCTAAAAAGAAAAAAGGTCCCTAGTCTTTCAAAGACATCATGTGTAAAGATTATTCTGTTGTTGCACTTATATTCATTGGTTCTGTTAGAGCAAATTTTAAGTACACTGTAAAATATCTCAAATTCAAACTCTAAAAAAAGTGGAGTTTTGGCCGGCGCCTGTGGCTCAATGGTGTAGAGCGCCAGCCCCATATGCCGGAGGTGGCGGGTTCGAATCCAGCCCGGGCCCACCAAGCAACAATGACAGTAATTCTTGGATGCTACTGATCCCATGCATCCTTGGAGGTCAATATGTGCTATCACTCCTATTACAATGTCTCAGCACTCAAGACAACCAGAAGCAAGGGCTATGGCAAAGACCACTAACTGCCACCTTATACCTATTATTATTACCTTCTTCCTTAGGAATAAGTCCCAATTTACTGGAATGGTGTTGTGTCTTTTGTCTTTCTGCTCTCTGGAATGTAGAAATGATAACTATTGCTCTAGCAGTTATCTTATACCATAAGATAATCTTGAGAATACTACGCAGCCTTAAAGAAGAATGGAGACTTTACCTCTTTTGTGTTTACATGGATGGAGCTGAAACATATTCTTCTTAGCAAAGTATCTCAAGAATGGAAAAAAAAAGTATCTAATGTACTCAGCCCTAATATGAATCTAATTTATAGCTTTCATATAAAGAGAACTTTCAATTGAGATTTTATTTTGTTTGTTTGTTTTAGAAAATCGAAGGAATATGGAGGGAAAGAGGGCATATTATTAGGTGAGATAAATTAAACAAACTCAACTTTTATTCTTTGTCCTGAGAAATTCTGGGGTTTCTTTAACTAGTAGCTTTTTATTTAAAAAAACTTTCATATTTTAAAGTAGACCATGAACAGTCTCTCATCTGTGCCATATTCCGAAATGGAGAATCCTAACTTAATATTACACATCTAATAGGAAAACAACACATCTTCTACTTTTCTTCTTCTAACAGGTAACTTAATCTCATTGCAAGGCTTACCAGAGACACTTCACACAATTATCTGGAATAACAAGAACTGAAAGTGGGACTTCACAACTATTACACTTGACAGATAAAAAGAGTGAGAACACAATTGAGCTTCATATTGAGATTATTAACTTTTCATGGTCAGTAATAGGTCTCTATAGTATTCCCCCTCTGGTTATTTATTTATAATTCAACTACCTTCTTAAAGAATTCAGGAGGTTTTCTATTCACATACAAGCATGCACATAAATACAAACACACATATGAATATGTGCATATATACACATACCATGGAACAATTAAAAATAAATTCAGGTTGAAATATCAGAAACCAAGCAGAAAAGGGGCACAGATGAGATGTTAAGAACCTGGAATGGTGATGGAGATGATGACAATGGGGTTCCTTTAGTGTTTCTTATAAAGAAGGTCTGCTGGGAACAAATTAAGTTTTTGTTTCTCTGGAAAATTCTTTATTTTGTTTTCATTTTAAAAAATTTATTTTATTTTTTAATTGACACATTAAAATTGTATATATTCATGGTGAATGTATATATGTATGTAAAATGTATATATACACGGTGAGGTCTCAATACATATAATGTATAGTGATCTGATCAGGGAATTAGCCTAGCTATCATCTCAAACATTTATCATTTCTTTGTGTTGAGTGCATTCAATATTCTCCTATGTAAAAACTACCTACTATTGTTAAACCTACCTACTATAGTCATCTTACAGTTGTGTTGAGAGCATTCATTATTCTCCTATCTATGTAAAAACTACCTACTATTGTTAAAACTACCTGCTATAGTCATCTTACAGTATTATAGAACACTAAAACTCAGGTGGCACCTATGGCTCAGTGGGTAGGGCACTGGCCCCATATACTGAGCCCCGGCCAATTGCAACAAAAAATAGCTGGGCATTGTGGCAGGAGCCTATAGTCACAGCTACTCGGGAGGCTGAGGAAAGAGAATTACCTAAGCCCGAGAGCTGAAAGTTTCTGTGAGCTGTGATGCCATGGCACTCTACCAAGGGTGATAAAGTGAGACTCTGTCTCTAAAAGAGGAAAAAAAAAAAAAGAACACTAAAACTCATTCCTCATAATTTGTGTCCTTTAATAAATCTCCCCTTATTCCTCCTTTCTTCCTACCTTTCCCAGCTTCTAGTATTTTCCATTCTGCTTTGTAATTCTATGAGATCAACAGTTTTTAGTTCCAACTATGAGTAAGAACATGTGATGTTTAACTTTCTTTACCTGGCTTACTTCACTTAACATCATGTCCTCTAATTCAATACATGGTGCTGCAAATGACAGAATTTCATTCATTTTTTTTTGACTAAATAATAGTCCTTGGTGTTATTCATCTAAATATGCATATACATGTGCCACATTTTCTTTAGTCATTCATCTGTTTGGACCCGTATGTTGATTCTCTATCTTGGCAAATAGTGCTGCAATAAACATAGGAATAAAGACATCTCTCCAATATAATAAATTCCTTTCCTTTGGATAAATTGCCTGTAATGGAATTACTGGATCATGTGGTTTGCAGTTTTCTTCCATACTGTTCTCCATGATGGCTACACTACTTTGCACTCTACCAATAGTGGAATCTTCTGTACTCTCACTGCCACTTGTTATTTTTTGTCTTTTATAACAGCCATCCTAACTTAGGTGAGATGTGGTTTTGATTTGCATTTCTCTGCTAATTAGTGATGTCGTGCAATTTTCCACTTATTTGTTGGACATTAGTTTGTCTTCTTTTGAGGAATGTCTGTCAGATCACTTGCCCATTTATAATTGGCTAAAAAATACCTAGGAATAAATTTTACTGAGAAGTAAAAGACCACTACAAGGAAAATTTAAAAATGCTGATGAAAGAAATTATAGAAGATACAAATAAATGGAAAGGCATCCCATGCTCACAGATCAGAATTAATGTCATTAAAATGACAATACTACACAAAGCAATGTGCAGATTCAATTTAATCCCTATCAAAATATCAATGACATTCTTCACAGAAATAAAAAGTAAAATCCTAAAACGTGTATGGAATGACAAAAGACTCCAAATAGCCAAAACAATCCTGAGCAAAAGTAACAACACTAGTGATACCACAATAGCAAACCTCAAAATACGCTACAAACCTGTAGTAATCAAAACAGCATTGTACTGGAATAAAAACAGTCTATAAATAAAAACTATATACAGAGTATAGACCAATGGAACAGAATAGAAAACACAGAAATTAATCCACATATCTACAGCCTACTGATTTTTTGACAAATATGTCAAGAACATTCATTGCAGAAAGGACAGTCTCTTCAATACAACAGGGGAAATGCTTTGGGACATTGACTTAAGAAAAGATTTTATGAATAAGACCTCAAAATCATAGAGAAAAAAGCAAGATATAAACAAACTGGATTGCACAAAACTACAAGGTTCTACACAACAAAGGAAAAACAGAGTGAAGAGACAACATATAGAATGTGAGAAAATAGCTATAAACTATTCTCCTCACATATACAAGGAGCTAAAACATCTCGATAGAAACAGAATAAATATTCTGATTAAGGAATGAGCAGATTACAAGGCTATAATGATCAAAACAGCATGCTACTGGCACAAAAATAGAGAATAGATCTATGGAATAAGATAGAGAATGTAGAGATGAAGTCAGCCACATATCATCATTTAATCTTTGATAAGGCTAACAAAGACATTCAATAGGGAAAGAATCCTTATTTAACAAATAATGCTGGGTCAACCAGTTATCCACATGCAGAACACTGAAACTGGACTGGCACCTCTCACCATTGGCAAAAAGTGATTCTGGTTGGATAAAAGATTTAAATTTAAAGCACAAGACAATAAAAATTCTAGAAAACAGTGTGAGAAAAACAATTGAAGATATTGGCCTGGGAAAAACTTTATGAGGACGACCCCCCTAGCAATTGCAGCAACACCAAAAATAAATAACTGGGACTTGATCAAGCTAAAAAGCTTTTGCACAGCTAGGAGTACTGCAAACAGACAGCCCTCAGAATGGGGGAAGATTTTTGCATGTTATGAATCTGACAAAGGCCTGATAACTAGAATCTACAGAGAACTCAAACAACAAGAAAAGTACAAATAACCTTCTCTATAAGTGGGCAAGAGATTTGCACAGAAACTTCTCTGAGGATGACAGATGAATGGCCAACAAACACATGAAAAAATGCTCATCATCTTTAATCTTCAGAGAAATGCAAATCAAAACCCTTCTGAGAGGCTCAGTGCCTGTGGCTCAATGGGCTAAGGTGCCAGCCATGTACACCTGAGCTGGCGGGTTCGAATCCAGCCCGGGCCCTCCAAACAATGACAGCTGCAACCAAAAAATGGCCGGGCATTGTGTCGGGCACCTGTAGTCCCAACTACTTGGGAGGTAGAGGCAAGAGACTCGCTTGAGCCCAGGAATTGGAGGTTGCTGTGAGCTGTGATGCCACAGCACTCTATCCAGGGTGACAGCTTGAGGCTCTGTCTCAATTAAAAAAAAAAAAAACCTGAGATATCACCTAATCCCTGCAAGATTAGCACACATCACAAAGTCCCCAAATGCCAGATGCTGGCATGGATGTGTAGAGAAGGGAACACTTCTACACTGCAGGTGGGACAGCAAACTAATACAGCCTTTTTGGAGAGAAGTATGGAGAATCCTCAATGATCTAAAGGTAGACTTTCCATTTGACCCTGCAATCCCATTACTAGGTATCTACCCAAAAGAACAAAAATCATTTTACCACAAAGACATTTGCACTAGAATGTTTATTTCAGCTCAATTTATGATTGCCTAGTCATGGAAGCAACCTAAGTGCCCATTAACCCATGAATGGATCAACAAACTGTGTTATATCTACCATTGAATATTATTCAACCATTAAAAAGATGGAGACTTTATATCTTTTACATTTACCTGGATGGAGTTGAAATACTTCCTTCTTGGTAAAGTATTGCAAGAATGGCAAAATAAATATCCAATGTACTCCATACTAATATGAAATTAATATATAAAAAATTACATATTCATAAGAACAATAAA